>LYUA01000358.1:736613-747314 GCA_002093875.1 Calopteryx splendens
CTTTTACCAAGTTCAATTATGAAATAGTTCCACAGAGTAGAGCCAAGAACAGTTTCGTATATACCGGGTTTCATGTATTTAGTCCCTCATTTTTCTGTAAATATTAAGTAACTATTGTTAATGGTAATTTACCGGTAGGGTAGATTTCTGATGGACACACGTCCTCAACCCTACAGTAACCCTTTCTTCATTTCCACATATTTTCTGCCACCCTTCATTACATCCAACATGCCCAAACTTTTCCTCCCCCTACCTCGCTTACCCAGCATTCTCCCCCCTCTCATTGTCTTCAACAATAATCCGTCGCCACCCTTCATCCACTTCTCATGCCTTCTTTGGATTTCTCCCAAGAGCCTTTTTTCATCCCTTACCATGCGCAAAACCTCTTTGTTCGTTTTCCTTTCCGCTCAATTCAATTATTCCATCCTTCTCCTTACCCACATTTCAAAAGCCTCCAGCCTACGCTTGTCATCTTGCCTCAACGGCCAAGTTTCCGATCCATACAAAACCATGCTCCATACCAGCGTCTGCATTCATCTTTTCTTTACGTCCTTGTCTAAGGTCCTCAAAATTCCGCCTTTTTCATTAGTCTCAAAAATCCCTTTTCGCTATTCCTTGTGCCCAACGAGACGCCATTGAGTTTCTTGCAGGATATGTGTTGGGAGAGCTTTTTTAATTCTAAAATTTTCATCAAGTTTCAATATAATGTGAAAAAAGTGGCATTTTGAAATGTTTTACCTTGGTTTTGTCTTGACCGCGCATTTTGGGAGGGAAAAATCGAGTTAAATTTCATTTAGTGATTGCTCTAAAAATTTTAAGCTTGAAAAAGTTTAAATCCCTCCATTCGGCTGTCTATTTTTCATGTTTCACGAGGGTGTTCTAATATAGAGCTGAAGTGTGGAGATATTTATTTCTTCGGGGTCATAAATAGATTCAATTACCATGATCATTCAAGAGGTATTCGTTTATCTTGTTATCATAGTGACTATAGGATTTTCTGTGATAATTTCTCCAATTAAACTCAAATTTACTTCCGTATTACTTTTAAACAAATCTAGTGGATCTTATTTTTAACTTTACTTATTTCCTTATGTAACACTTTCTCGAATCCCAAATGTATTTGCCACATAGTTATTCAAAACTTGGCGTCACCAAAGCGAACCGACTCGTCTTCCTGGCATTTTCATTATATCTGTCTCCACCACCTACTGAAGAGACTTTTTAGCGGTTTCTGCGCGTATTTCTGTCTTCTCCTTAGGAATTTGAATTTTATTGGGAGAATATTCTTCTCTCACTTCCTTGTGTTACGACTTTCTTCACTCGACTCCGTCTGCTTGTTACATATTATGTCAGGTTCCCCATTTCTTTTATCTATCTTTATAGTTCTTTACAGAGGATTAGTTAATAATTATTTCCATCCTCTCGCTGACAATTTAATGTGGTGTCTTCTAATTTTGCTGACAGAAATTCCATCAGTCGCAATTAACTCTGGTAACATTTTAATGACAATGAAAAAAATAAAATGATGACATTCTCAAGTATTAAGAGACCAGAGGGAAACAAAAAGAAATAGGAACAGGTAGAACAGTTCTTATGCGTGTTTGGGAAACCCTTTGTTTCACTTTGTAGAAAAGTGGACACATTAGTTGGGGTATTAGGAGGAGGATTGCTTTGAGGAAAGAAGCTTTTGTAAAGATGAGGGAGCTGCTAACAGACACGCAGTATAAATATGTGAAGAAAAGGCTATTAAAGGCTCTACGCTGTATGGTTCAGAAACGTTATTTTGGGGCAAAATAATTACCGTAGATTAAGAGGCTATTGTTACTTGGGTAAGGGGAAGAATGGAGGAAATAAGTTGTGCTGAAAAGCGAGAAGTTTTAAATATGATGGGGGAAGAGGAAGTTGTTTCGTGAATTTCCAAAATGCAGAAAAGGTGGATGGAAGAGATGAGGTTTGTGTGCAGCGTTAAGGGTGATAAAAATTATGAAGAACTGAAGAAGGAAAGAGTAAGGAATGAACAAGAGCTTAGATTGAGAGGATTGCTAAGAAGTTCGCGTAAATAGTATAGTGATAATGACGATTTTAACGATGCAATATATTCAGACCATATATACAGGCCAGATATACAGAACATATTTACAGACCAGGTATACATAGATTTAAAAAAGACGTCGAAGTTGTTCGGCCTCGTTCCGTCGAGAGTATTATAAAGTTTAATGAAACAATGGTAACTATTATTTAATTTGTTGCCTTCGTTGAAGCCATTCAGGGAATTTAAGAAAATAGATTAGTCGCGTTGACATTTATTAATATTTTGTCTCTTTAATTTGTGTAACGTTTCTCATCTTCTAGAGCATGGAATTTTTACAGACAGACCAAAATACGTTATTGCAAGGTATTCTTATCCGTTGGGAGCGGATGCTGATCCACTTTATTCGAGATATTCTGGGAGATCTCGGATTTGGGCTGTGCGCTAGTGTTGAAAACGTTCCCATAGAAGAGAGTTTTGTGTATTTCGTCAGAAAAAAATCCTTATGGGAATGAAAATTGCAGTTTTTTTGCTATTCATTAGTGAAAACCGTGTTAATTTCATGTTTGTCCAGTTAAGATGACATTAAACCGAACGGAAGGTACTATTTGCCTCGTCCCCGGCAAGGGAATTTACACTCCAGGTGATTCACAGCGTATGAGCGACGGGTCTTTTAACTTTTTCTAAGTTTCATTGTCACTGGAGTATCGCTAACAAAAGATGGTTTGTAGAGTATAGGAAATCAAGGGAACATGACCGATACTGAAACCACGGATCACCTTATTTCCGTGTACGTCACGAGGAAAATGCCAAAAAAACTCGATTGCGGAATTTTGAACTCTTGCGATCGACTTTCTGAAGGTCAGTGGTTCGAGTCCCGATCGAAACCAATGACTTTTTATTCTGAATAATATTTATCGTCGTTTCCTCTTGAGCGTGATTTTTCTTTTATTTTCTGGTGCGGAACTTTCCGGTATATTGAAATTAGTTCTGCTATGGAATGCATCTTGGGAACGACCTGCTAAGCTGTAGCAGCCGAGGAATAAAAACTTAAAATACCAATTTATGCCTTTTTAGTTTGTTTAGTTTCCTCTGCGATGACGAAATTATACCGATTATCTCTATTCCCGACGCAAACGTTAAAAAAAAGTCAACGCCATTGTGGAGGCCTACGTGATTTTGCGTGATCAATAAAAATTTATGTTCGCCAGCCTTTACTCTTGTGAAACCTGGGTTGATGGCGCACCTTTTAAAGCGCTGATTCAACAAGGCCCCGATCACACACCGTCGCCTCTCTCAAATTATTGTCTTCCTCAAAAGGCACCTCATGAGCCATTGTCTTCAGAAACGCCGAAAACCTCCCGAGTCGGTCGTCGAAGGGGAGATTTGAGGAGGAGCGAGGGGCGGCGGGATCGCAAGGCATCGAGAGTAGTACCTCGTCGAGTTCACCGAACCCCGCTCGGTAATCCCTTCGCGGTCCTCCCATCCATTTACGAGTGGAGTGAATTTATAGGAGCACTTACTCGGCATTTTGGCCCGCGCGTATTTTAGCGCTTCGTCTGATCGCACGGGGTGCATTAAAGTGCGAAGATGTTTTTTATTCCTGTCTCCTCCTCGGAACGGCGACTATTTCCGCAGTGGTCTCCTCGTTGCTCCGAGCAAGACCCCCATCCCCCACGTCTTATCTCGGTGCCGCATCTTTTCTAAGGATGCAGCGGGAATCCGGAAAGATGGATGCCTTCACAAAATTAAACCTCCTCTTTTTTTGCCGCTTAAAGGGTAGTCTTATGTGTGCCTGGATTCAGCCTTTATTTCTCCTCAGCCAGCCAACGCCGCGCCGGACGCAATTGTTGGGAAATATAAATGTCTTTGCAATATTCAGGCAGCATATTTTATGTTTTTTTAATATTTAAAATTATATTTTTATTGCGGTCAATTGGCGCATCGACGATATTAATTTTTTTAATCTAGGAATTCTGATGTCACCGAAAGCGTGTACTCTAGCGTTAAATGCTGTCCTCAAAGTTGAGTGCATACCTGATTTTAAAACTCTCTGCAAATTTTATTTTTATTCATTTATGTTCGTGGCAACTCCATAAAATAGTGTCAATTAGTGTGTTTACTTGTTTCATTTGATGTTATAAATGTTTTAAATCAGGGCATTTAAAGTTTAATTGAGGTAGTTATTGTAATGCTGGCTGGCTTCCTGATGAAGCTCCAATCGAATATTGGACGCTTCAACGAAGTTTTAATGGGATTGCTTCGTTGGCGCATTAAACATGATCTGAGCCTATAAACATTTCTAACCACACGTTATAATTTGCGATATCGTGTATGTCCTTTGTCTAGTAAGCCTACTATCTTCCTACTCCTGAGAATCAGGGGCCAAAGGGCCATCCAAGGGGAAGTCATGATGGAGTAACGATTTGCAAATGTTTTTTGTGCATGCGCACAAGCAATCTATGCAATAACTGGTCACATCAGACTCAATTAATTAGCAGCACATATATTCCCACGTGTTTGTTCTAAACCTAATTGAAGGTTTGTTTAGCATGAATAATAATTATTACATGGCGTTCGAGTATTGCGTGAAAAGGTGTTGAGTTGCTTCATGTATAAAATTTACAATTCCAGCAATCATCCCGAACGGTTGTTTTTGATGGGGTCACTCAAGTCCTGATGACTAGAAAATCGCACCGACTGGATATCAAATGTGAAACCGTTGGTTTGAACCAAGACCTTCTTGTCACTAGTCAAATGCCCTCTTATGCAAATGCAACGGAAATGATGGTCAAATTATTATCACCCACCAATACCGAATTGCTCACTTGACCTCGTCAATAACGGATCTCCCATGTTAATGGTCGATTAGTACTGCTTTTTCCCGGATTAAATATTGAGCATCTAAGATTTAATTTACATGCATTGACGTCACTCACAGTGTGAGGAATGGTATCCGGTGAGGTCTTTGTAGGATTTGCGATTAATGGAAAGAAACAAAAGTTTGCAGAATAAGCACAAAGAATTCCAATCAAATGAGTTTTAAATACTCTCAGGACCCCGCTTCTCAACTTTGTCAGTCAGTGTCCAAACCCTTATAGTTTTCATGCAACGAGGCGTCCGATGAATATTATAAATCATCCAATAAATGTGACAGTATGTGATTTATTAGGTTAGTTTTATTTTATTTAGTTTTTATTTTACTCTAATTAGTAAAAAAATGGTGGTGATCCGTCGAAACCATAACGACAGAATAAAGGGAATCAGGTTGGTTTAAAATTGTTTATTTTTACGGATTTCTCCGTGGATGAATTCAACAAATTTAGTTCACCGGAAGTTGACTTTATAGTCGAATCTTTGGTAGTGCAAAAATAAAATTGTGGAAATACAAAGTTGTGTCTATCTTTTATGATCAACAATTTTAAATCAAGTGATGTTTTAGTTGAAGATCCCGGATGAGATACATGGCACAAGGAAGGACGCCAAGAAGACGAAATATGCAAACATGAAGTGGTTAGACGACAGAGGAATTGAGTGGAGGGCTCCGCTAAACCAATCCTAGGGTCGAAGACCAGTCATGATGAATAGTTTGTTTTTAGTGGAGCCAGAAATTACCTGGTTACTTTGGGAAATGAGATGCGTTGTGGAAGGACTGATAGTCAAGTTTGTAGTTGGCAAAATGCAACGGACATGAAAAATGCTAGGGTCGCAAATGGGTACCTAGGTGTGGCGTACGATAATACCGATGTCTAAATATTTGTGACCAACTCTGGCATTAAGGTAGGGTTCAATACGGGCAAAGAAATGCGGAAAACGTACTATTCCTGTGAACCCTCTGTTGTTATTGCCAAAGCAACTCACCCCTTCCGTGTTTCTAGCTCATTCCCTCGAATTATCCGTATTCATCACCTGGACATTGCTAATTAATGCGTGCGTTGACGTTTCCCGTGCCTCGCTCCTCGCACAGCGATTCCTTTGACGGGGACTTGCGTCTCTTTTAATGCGTCGTCGCGTACTTAGGGATGCGTCTCGCACACACTTTGAGGAGACGAATTATTTAAAATGGAGGAAGGAGGAAGATCCGAGAGTCCTTCGCTCGGCGAAGGAATCCCGACGAATAATTCATCCTCTTTGCAGAGTACTGTTGAAGGACTTTGCAAAATGCGACTTTGACGAGATACACGGTGTGGTTTTCAGCTTAGTTTGCTTGTTTACCTTAGAGACGGTGCTTTCAGCCCTTGGTGAAGCGGAATCATGGGGGAAAAAGTGAGAATTTACGAACGTTGCGACAAGACATGGCCATTAGTTATCTTAAACTATTCCTCCTTTTCTTGTGTGGGAGGGTCACTGGCTTTAATCACTGGTAAGGCTTAATTTGTCCGAGAGAGTTAAGACTAGGCGAGAATAGGGTACTGTTGAAAGTGAGGACGGTAATTCCGGAAAATTGGGCTTTTCCTACACATTGTTGACTGTTACCTAAGCTCAAATGATTAGAAGTTTGATATTAATTTAAGTTTATTAATTTTCACACGAATTAACAAATATATTTCACGGGTAAATACATATATGTTCAATACCAGTCTTCTACAATTTGAAATATACCTATAAGTTCATACATATATTTGTAAGTACTTAATGTAAAAGTGGAGGTATGAAATTATAACATTTTATTATATTTGCAATAGGCCTATCAAAATCTATCATTGATAGTAGATTTCCTGTGATGATGATGATTTTTATCATTTATTTCTTTAAATTTTATGTAAAGCATATAAAATTATGGTTTTTCAGTGAGTTCTGCATTTTTAAACTTACATAGTAATTTTTACTGCAGCCCACTGCCTTTTAAATACGTAAACAGGATAGATGTTGGCTCTAAAGCCAGTGGCTAGACTATGGCTCAGTGACAAGATCAGGTAATTACGCCTTTGGTGTTTAATTTGTGGATCCTACTTAAAATCTTTGTTTAGTCTAGACAATGGAATCGTAAAAAGACAATTTTTGAGCCAAAGTATTGTGTCTAAAGGGTCATGTTAGAGGGAAGAAGGAGTGTTTCTGCTGTTTATCGCTGGAGATTACTCACTCACTAAATGCCATTAAGAGGGCGGTAACAAGAACATGTTAAAAGTGAATCCTTAATTTATTCGGCCTTGGTAAAACCATAGCGTTCTATAATTTTCCAATTATTTTTGTAGTTTGTTGCTACTGTTTGTTCATCAGTATTAGTTGCCCCTACTTTTATTTTATATAAAATCTAATCTATTAATTCAAATTGAAAATCCCCTTATCTTGGCAGTGTTATCGATCATAATGGCCATGGTAAAAAAATACACGAATACCCTTTTCACCAGTGGAAAGTATAAACCGGTGCACATTTAAGAATTCCTGGATGGATGGGACCTACTTTCAAGTTAAATTAATGCAGTATAGAAATAAAAAAGTGCATGTTCTGGCTATTGTACTGGTCGGTAGTTAAAGGTGAAAAATGAAAAACTGCATTAAAAAAGATCATAGGACCTTGGGATGTCTCTGGAATGCAGAAATCAAGGGGAAAGTTATTTATGGATTAAGATAATAGAAGGAGAACGGAATATGTATTAAATTTTCTGGCACAATTTATTTAACGGAAAAAATACTCGGAGGTAACATAGAGGGGAATAGAAAACAGGTAGGTGTAGGATAATATTTTTATGGAGCAAGTATATGGTTGGAAGAATAAGAGAACGTTGATGAAACTTATGGTTCTGGCTTTTCCATGATTACGGTAGCCATATACATGTACTAAAGAAAACGAGGGGCAAATAGAGCACACAAATGGTCAACATAACATTTTTCACTTCATTAACAAAATCAAAATAATATTCTATTCATACCCAACTCAGAAATATATATTTAAACAATAAAAAATAATTCAGATTTTTATATTAACTTCAATAATATTTTTGGGGAAATATATTTGCACTGGTTATTTTTTTTATATGATGAAATTTATATACGTTTCATACTACTCGTCTATTACATTTCGTTTTCTGAGTCCTTACTTTCGATTGATTTTTTTATCGGTCCAAAAGTAATTATTGACATAAAAGACCCAGGCACACTTGGAAATAAAGCATTACCTATTATAAAATAGTATGATCTCCGAGGCCATGATAAAAAGAGGCTGCAAAAGATTTGCCGTGGCATTTATGCATACGTATACGGTGATGATTATATAACTTAAAAAATGGTTTTTCACATTTTTTACGTTTTCCGTTCTCTTTAAATATTTGTAATGTAAAGATAATTGTATTATAGTAATTTATATCTTATAATTCCTGAGGGACAATTTATAAGTCGATAATAATTTCATCTGATACAAATTTTTCTATTGACTTTTCAATGTCCATTTATCATAAAATTTTGTACTTGACTGGCTCGCGGCAATTTATAGAAATAAATTTCCGCGATAGGCATCATATGTTGTTTTAAATTAAATTTAAATCGGTTACCACCCTTCGGGAGGATTTAAGTTCATTATATCAATGCGATTAAGTGTATCAGCTGAGAGAACTACCAAATATTATAGCGGCAGATATTATGCAACTCAGACTCAACGTCAGCGTTGCAATGCGAGTACACTTATAAAAGAGTTGGTTCAGATGGGAGGGTTGGCGTGCGTCATCGTGTGTGAATCGTATCCATGCAAATTTGAAATTAGTCGACGTTTTCTAGTCGCACTCACGCCCCGAGAACTTCTAACAGCGCCCATAAATTAAACCACGCTCTTGAGCCGCGGGCAGTGTTTTCCTTCAAAGCGACACGGTGTTAACCTTGAGCAGTCGTCGACTCACCGCCTCATTAGTCCCTTAAGATTCCTCGAGCGTGTTCCTCAATCCGCTCATCGCAAGGGAAGAGCGTTGAAAAACCAACGCGTGCGCCAAGTCACCCCTGAACCGAACCGAAACCTTAAGAAAAACCGAGCGATGGAAAAAAGGTGCACGTACGACGGTCGGAGTGACTCTCTCAGCCCTCTGTGACACGCCCGTCTTGGTCATCCTTCCTCTTCGCGACACCTCTCTATCCACACCCGCACGAGACCGCGCGCCGCGCCGCTCGCCCAGGACCGCACGGCTTACGGGTTATTTAATAAGTAGCGTGATTGAATAGCGGTCGTGATAGCGTATTTGAGCGATTCGTAGAGTTGTCTGCTCCACGGAATTCAATTTCGCGGTGTGTTTCTCTTCTTCCCGATCGTTTGTGGCCACACAAGAGTGTCGCGTGCGGCCCTCCAAGTTGTAATTCGATGCTTTTTTTTATTCCACCCTTCAAAATGAAAGCTGTCATCATCACGCAGTTGTCAGTGTTTCCTTAACCGATTCAAAATTCGGAGTTAAGAGTTAAACTAGAGTATCCAGTTGTCGAGGCGCTTGTTAACTACTACAATTCTAGACTTTTTCTGTGAACCTCTTTGTGTTAGTGTAATCTGTCTAATAAATTCTGTATAAAATCTCACTATATTTGTATTTTAGGTAGTAAATTCTATTATCGTAAATATTCAGAAGTTGCTAGTTTAATTAAGCGCCCAGCTTGCAGTTAGTCATTTATGCCAATAATTAGCTTCACGGAGAGCGCACGTTAGATTAAAATTCGGTTCGGCTCTTTGGTAAATTACAAGAATAATAAAAGAAGGTTAAGTCATGTACTTAATGATCGTTAAGCCATATAAATTATTAAGTTATTAAATTAAATGCATTTTAGATTGCCTGGAGTGGTCAAAAGTTGTTTTGAGAAGAAATTTAGTGTCACGGTGCTATTGGTGAAAGTATGTTTTACAGTTTCGAGGCTAGCAAGCTAAATAAAGATTTTTAGAAATATAAAAGGCTATTTAAAGTCATAGCGGACACCAAAAAATAGTAAGCCTCACATTGTATCGACAGATTTGACCACTGCGATAAAATATCGTAAATAAATTTCCGTACTGAAGGATTTTAATTCTCCTTCTATCGCGAAATCCATGATCACTGCAAAACCAAGGTTTAGTAACGCAACATTGTTGTTTGCAAAATCTAGTTATCTTTTATTATTCCTTATTCGCAAATTCCTTACCCACAATTTCCTGAACACACATATGTTGATTTCCTAACACACACTGACAAACACCATCGCAGCGGTTTACACCGTTAAAGTTACTGTCGCGGCATTTTCTGCAGTTTCCTTACTTTATTCCGAAAAATAATACACATATCTTACCATGATATAGATACTGAAGTATTTTCTTTAATTTTAGGGGTTTAGACGGTGAGAATGGAATTCAGTAAGTTAACACCTGATTTCACATTCTTTTGATACGATTACATTTGTCGACATAACAATAATCAAAAAATCTCAGAATTGGCATAATAAATGCGACACAAAAGCGATAATAACCGATAACCTTATTTACACAGGCACAGCATTATCGTCTATAAGGGTTTCAATCGGATACTTATTCATCTTTGGCAGTATCTGGCGTGTTTAATGGACCAGAAGCATCTGGGTGGGATGAGGAAAGTTTCACCTATGAATCGAATAATTCATTCTAGTCATTGCGAGACAATGTTTTCCGATTATTTACCGCTTTTGTTTATACTCCTCATAATAGAATAGAATAGAATATATATTTATTCTGCTCTGGGTATCACACATAGAGC
>LYUA01000358.1:778108-801662 GCA_002093875.1 Calopteryx splendens
CCCTCGCGCACCTCCCCCGCCCAACCAGGCGACCTCTCACTCCCGACTCCAAATCCACCGCAGCGTCTGTCCCATCGGACGCCACTCGACTATCGTGCTTTCGACCACGAGGACGGTACCGCAGCCTCCCTCCTCCCACCCGAGTGGCGCGGCCTTTGTGTGCTCCACCGACCGACCGAAGGAGGAGACTTTCGGGAACGGCGGGATCTCGAGCGAGCCTTACCTTCCTTCTCCCCTCGGCGGCGTGCGCGGAAAGCTCTTCGGACATTGTGCGTCTGCAACCCGCCCCCGTCTCCGAGAAGTTCCGGGGGAATTTTTTCATCGGGAAGGTTCGGCGCCTGCCCTCCGTGAAAACCCGTCGCGTTTCGTCCGGACGGGACCCAGGAGGACACGTCCGGACATTTCGTCGGGCAAACCTTTCGGTTTTCCTCGCCAATCCGGTGCGAATTTTCCCGGATTCGAGTGTCTTCGTTCGGGGACGTACTATTTAGTCGTCGGGAGTGGTTCGTCTCCGGGTGAGAGGCCGGCCGCACCGAGACTCCGTGCATCGGAGCGTTCGAATCGCTGAACGTCCCTTCGATTTGCGGAATCGAGAGATATTTATTATTATCTTCCTCGGAATTCACATTGCGTCGTGCTCGGCGAAGAGCGGACGGGGGAGAGTTTCGCCTTCTAGTTACGCTTCCGTCGGTGGCGTTCGCTTTTGTTTACGTGCAGCGAGTTTTGTTTACGTTCTCGAAAAGCGCTGACCAAGAGCCGCCCGCTCAAAATGCGCTGGTCGTCACCGGATTTCGCGCCTCAAATCCCCTGTTCGCTGTGAGCGAGCGGGAGGGGGGGGGGAGACCTTCGGAAGCCGACGAGGGAAGCCCGGTGGGATGGGGAATACGTGAAAAAAAACCCTCTCTATTATCCTCGCTAAACTTCGAAGATTTCATATTCAATTTTTTTCACGAAAATAAACGAAAACATTTTTTCCACCCCCAGACGACCGACCACCTTCCATTATCCTCCCGTCCGGCTCGAGCAGCGTTTTGCACGTGCGTGCGTGTTCGAGTGCCCTCGTGTGTGTATATGTAAGTGGCCGTCGTGGGAAGGATTGTTCCGCTTTGCGATTACCGAAAATTAAACCAGAGTTCTCTTCCGAGTCGTGGGAAATCGGTGTTCGGTCGGGGTTGGCGTTGCGAGGGGGGGAGAGCGTAAATAGTTACCGCACCTCCGCCGGATGTGCCGCGATCAGGTTTATATTTTTTCTTTCACCTCCGCTCCGACCTGCGTGCCATTCCTCTCCTCGAAATATTGAGGAAAGAGTTCTCTCTCCCCCCTCCGCCGTCTTATCTCTTCCTTTTTTCCTCCGCGCGCGTGTTGTAGCGGCGGCGTTTTACACGTCCGGGAATTAAATCCTCCTCCACCGTGGGCGTCCAGCAGCCTCCTCATTCTTCGGTCAGTCTCTGCTCTGCTCTCGGCGGAGGGTGAAGCGTAGAGCAGCTCTCGAAGTCGCAGAGTCGAAGAGAGGAAGGCGAGTAACCGGCGGGAGATCAAGGCCGGAGGGGAGAGCAGTGTACCGAGGTGCCTGGAGGAGAGATTTAATTCGGGATAGATAAGGGAGGGAGGGACTCGGCCAGTTAGGATATCGGGCGTATTGGGAGGAAATCTTGGGTCACCATCCGTTCGGTCCGGGTCCCAAGCCGACCGCAAACAGGGGAAGGGTTATCTCATCGAATTTCCGGGAAACCTTCCACTCACTCATCCACCCCACACACACTCCGACGCTCTCGTGCATACCGTCGCCGATTGGAGAAAAGAGTTCGCATCGGGAATCAATCGAAGTCCTTCGAAAGCTGCTGTTGATTCCCAGTGGTCGGGAATCGTCGCATTCGCCAGATATCTACGCCAGGAAGTCGGAAGCAAGGACGGTGAGGAAGATGTCAGCGACTCAGGTGAACAAGGTCGACCCCAACGACCCGAGGGTCCGTCGCTTGGTGTACAACATGTACAGGGGGATGCTGACTAACTGCAACGACCGAGCGAACGGCATGGTGGACGCCCTTCCCCAGAAAATCGTTCGGGAGGACCAAGGGATTGCCAAACAGCTGGAGTCCATGATGTGAGTCCCAAATCAGTTATCACGTATCTCCGTATCAATAGCGTGCTTCGCGTTGTCTTTCAATTTATAATTGATTCCGTTCACATTTTCTTCTTTTTCTAAAATTTCTTCTTCATTAATTGGATTACGTACTATTTATTTCATGTTCTTCGGTGGGTTGGCAGCAACATTTAATCATTGTCTCCATTAACCGACCTTTTGGTAATTTAAGAAAACGCTGTTGACTTTGCTGACGTATAACGATCTATTTGGCATTATTGGTTTTATCACCTTAAAATAGAAATTATTAGCTGTTAGAAACGTATCATCTCATTTTTTTGCTAATATGTTTTTGAAAGAAAATTCGAGCATATTCCATGTGTAAGTTTTTTGTTGATGACCATTATAAATTGATCCTAGAGAAGAAGATTTTGAACTTTTTTGCAACAGCTGGCACACGTTTTTGCAACAGCTGGTAGCTTTATACTGCCTTAACTTTAACATTCTATTAATGGACAAGGTTTGTTGTATTTTGACCACCAAAGAGTCGAGCTTACAAATGGTGTAACACAGGAGGCAGAACGTACAATGCCTGATAATGCCAATCTTTAATTTTTAAGAAATGCTTGGGGTGAAGACACTGCCGTCCTTCTTCACCGCCGAACACTCAAGAGGTTTATTCTATTTTTAACCCCAGATATTCACAAAAATGTAAATGTAGTTTTTTATGCATTGTATTTCTCTAATGCCATAGGAGACTGCTGGCTGAAAAATAACATTCCTATAAGGTAGCGAATTGCCGTGGAAAGTTTTGCACGGGATATCTGATGATTATTTTTGTTGACACTGCTCAACCATTGACATCGTTATCCTGGTGGTAAACGTGTTTTGCAAGCAGAAAAATAGGAGAGGCGCCACTTCGATTACATTTCCTTTTTTTTCGCTGCTGTCAGTTTACACGGAATAAAGTGTTTTATGTTCCATGGTTGAAGTGACAAATAAGGCGGGTCGTGCGCCGCAACTTACTTGAGCGGACAACTTTTCATTAAACGTCGAGAATGGATGGAATGTGTCATCACTTTTTTATTTCGTCTCTTGAATCGATTGAGATCACGTTGCATAATCCGAAATGTAAACCCGATGGTCCAAATGACGCGATCTACTTTGTGTATCAAGGGAGTATTTTTATTGACACAATTTTTCCTCAATGTGGCTACTTGTTTTTAATGCTATTCACTCTCAATTTCTAGCATAGATATTAATCACTTATCGTATTCAGTCATTTGTTATCTCCGAGAAGCTAATTATGAGAGCCATTGCGCTACCATCATTATGAGGAGAAACAATATGAAGTATGTTCAACGAAAACGCTTAACATTAATGGCGATTTTTTAAACCTTAAGAACAATGATAATGAAACCATAAGATTTAAAAAGAATAGGGCATAGAGTATTAATACGCAGCAAACTTTCAGTGTATTTGGACATCACACTGCAAACATTCACGTATTACGTTCCATAAGGATCTAACTTCATCCGAGAGATTTGAAAACTAACGACTTTTCTCTCAGTGAAGAAAGGTGACACCAGTTCAAGTGCGATATTTGATCCCTGTGTCACAGTCATCAGTTTTATATAAAATATGTATCGTTTTACACATTTTTAATCCAATTTATTTAACTATAAGATTAAGGCATGTTCACACAATAAAGACTAATGGAAACGTCAGGAATGCTCATCTTTTTCCGTCAGAGTTTTTACTTTCAATTTACAAACGGCTAGACGCATTAATGTCTCCTCATAACGTCCAAGGCGTCCTTGCAGGGGTCTTACTCTTTTCTCAGGTCCAGTGTGTGCCGAGAGACAGCCCCATACTCTCTGAGGAGCCATTTCCCGATGGCGTATCAAGAGCTAAGAGGTTTTAACGACTAAGTCGACGCCAAGTGAATTATTTCACATCCCTTCAATAGCGATAAATTTCACTGCGATAGTCTCCAATTAACGTTCTGTTTTTTTAATCGCCTTTCAATTAAATGAGAAAATTGGAGCACTACGATGGGGGAAGAGCAGAAGATAGGCTCAAAGTGGAGGAAGAGAAAGAGATATCGAAGCGCCGCCGTTCTTGAGATGCCTGGTTTCCGCGTCGGAAGTACATTATGGGATGGCCGGGACGTGTCGTTTTTAATGGATCCGGTCGTTCTAAATGGCACGGCCGTTGGGAGCCATTTGTCACGCGCTGGAGCAGAACGTCGACAATATTGTCTTTTAATTCCATTTGGGGGGGAGTGGCCGTGGGATCACTCTTCACTGAATCACGTTTGGAATCAATTGCACAATATGAGCGCAGTTCTTCGGACAGCGCATTTCGTAATCTACTCCACTCCGAGCAAGGGAAGCCCTCGTCGTGTTTTCTTCGCGTAAATTGTCGTGTCGAATAAGCGAAATCTTCTCAGCCGTTATATTTCATTAGACGGATGTTTATGCGAGCGAAGGATTCCGAAGTGGTATACATTATTAAGCTCTTTAACGACCGCTGACATCTATATTGATTCTGAATCTACCCATTGAATGCCAACGGTTTATGGCAGGATGTGGACCCATCAATGAAAATTGGTAAAAAAAATTGGAACAAGATTTGAGGGGTTGGAGTAGGGTGAAAGCCTTTTTACGTTGCTATCCCGGATAATTGGTAGTTAAATGAGCCCCTAAGTCTATTGGCTCCGGTATCTTTTTTTCTAATTATATGTTTGCAGTCCGGTCGTTCAGTTTAGTTTGAGATTCGGGTAATTGATTGCCCAAGAACAGTCGCAAGAACGAATTTCCCATATCTAAGTGAAGACATGGTGAAAGTATTTCACATGCCTAGTAATTTGATAATTTTTAAAGGGACAAGCATTGTCATTAGATTACAGGTCTATAAAAGCTTAAATTAGACGAAGTAATCACTTCTTCAAATAGATTCCGTTTGCTTTTCAAATAAAGTGCAGGTCTATTTCACCACAAACTAAATATTTGGCTATATATGCGAGTAAGCCGATGCACCATTATGGCATCTTCAAATTTTTTTTCTTTTCCAAGATGCGCAATTTAAATAATGAAGTCACGACCACACATGTAATTTCATGAAACTTTCTAGCATTCTTTCTATTACAGTTCTCGTTCAAGGGGAGAGTTGTGGCTTTCGAGTAACGTGCTTCTCCCTTTTTAACCTTGAGCAGTGACCGCCGAGAATTCGTGTGATCGTTCGTCCTTCTCTTGCGAATGTTCTCCATACCCCAGAATTGCCTTTGTTTTCACGAAGGTCAACAAGATTGGCGCCCGCTGCATAGGAGCCGTGGCGCCATGTCGTCACACTTGAGGAGGAGATTGCGAATTTGTATAAGCTGCGCTCCAAAATATTTTTCCCATTTTGAAATTCCATCTTAAAGTTCATGTTGAATTATATTCAATCCTCCATCGGAAGCCTATCATCCCCGAGGAACAGATAAACATACCTACTTTAAGAAAATGTAATCAAGATATAAAACGGCCGCTTTGAATTACCCATTGGATGCATACAGTTCATTTCAACGCTCCCTGCGTTCTCTTCGGATGTTAACACACCAGCGTGAAAAAGATGCAAAACAGCTACGGAATTCTATGGATTCAGTTATTATTTAAACGGGTAGCTGTGAATAATATTATCTTTATTATGAAGGTCTCATTTCGCCGGGAAATGTAAACTTCAAAATATTCGAGCCCAAGTTCAAGTAGCAATTATCATTTAGAAACAAAGCTTGCTGGAGATGGGTCTTCGTTCGATCTGGTAAAATTAAAATTACGCGAAATAGGCATGGCATCATTTTGCCAGCGTCGAGGTAAAATTCAATGGCCAGATGACGCTTTAGCTTTAAGAATGTACTAAAAAATTAGAGTGGAAGGCATTATGTATTTTACAAATTGTAGTAGTTATAGTATATACGATAAATAGAGCTGCATAATAGGCTATTGTTCACACTATTTCTCAACCTGCCTATTTAAGCATAGTCAGTGGTAGAATTAGTATCATATCTTTTCTATTATTAATAAATAAAGTTACTATCGAAGAAAAAGAATTTCTACGAATTCTGCAATTACTCTATTAGCTGTTTCGTGTAAAATTGGGTGCTTTAATGACGGTGGCGAGTATCATTTTGAACTTTTTACCATTGCATGCGTCGTTATTTATGGAGAATTTAGAAAACCGGCTATCCATAAGTCGAAACTCTGAACCTGTTAATTGGGACCTAGAATATATACGTAGGTAAACTTTAAAATTATTCTACTTCCAGCAGAAGTAATTTAGTTAGATCTTAGCTAAGTAGAAGGAGATTGAGGTCGAAAACCATGTCAATAGATTATTTGAAGATGAGCTCATTATTTAAACAGTGTTTTTGAATTATATAACCTATTGTATTCATAGGCCCGTATTCAAGAAATTTACACGAAAATAGGTACACAAAATAGATAGCCTGATTTAATTGTTAAAACTAAAACCGCGCTGCACCTACTGTCATAGATGTGTTATATTATTCCCCATCAGGAGTGTTTATTCCACTAAAAATGGGCGCGATGATTAACTCTTTCAAGAAATTCGCTAGTTACCTAAGAAATATCGTCATTGTAATCTCATCTTTGGCTATTCGTTTGCATTTGCGCGAGCAGGAGCCGCCGCTAAATATTAAATCTTGGTTCTGACCAGATTTTCTCACTTCCAATTTTGAATTGCCTTTTGACTCGAGAGTTTCTCGCTCCTTTCTTATTTGTTGTCATGCCTCTCCACCCATCAACCGTAACGTGAATAACTGTGGTGCGACGTTTTTGCGCACTTCTGGATATGACTTTCTTATATCCAATTCCCTCAATCGATGTATCATTTCTAAGTGGTGATTGCGGTTAATTCAATATATTTTCAATCGTAAGGGCAAGGAATTCGGCTCAAGGGCACATCCCAATTTTGGAGTTGAAAGCGATGGAGAGTGTGCGATTAAACGGCTCACAGTAACAGACGCGTGATTACATATCGAAAGTGGCTCTCGAAATTACGTGATCCATAAGGAAGGATTTGTTGGCTTGCTTTATTGCCTTATCCCGTAAGCATGCTTTCAGCTTCATCGCTAACAGTGGAGTAAAGACTATATTAATTTCATTTGAGAGAATACCCGTGTAATGGACCTCGATTTGAGAGTTTATCGCTCATTATATTTAAGTGCGAAACGTTCTCTCCGCGTGTACTCAGCGCACAAACACAAGGAATGTGTTCTCGTTCTTATCTCCGAATTCTCGCGTCAAGTACCTTCTGAGTTATTTCCTTGCCAACTTTCCTTCGCTGTAGAAAGTGTCTCCTCCACCTCAGATAAACCTCTTCCGCTGGCTACTTTGAAAATGGCCTGGATATTGTCAAGACCTTGTTTTCTTACTTTTGTGGTTCTTGCGAGTCGAAAAGTTATCTTTCTCTGTGTTTTAGCAGCCTCATTCAACACCTATGTGGCGCAAAAAAATAAGGGGGTGAGACTGGTGGGAACCTTCATTTTAGTTCGCCTATCATAGATGGTCATGGTTCAGCCGGTTCATTTAACTTTGTGACCTATCTCATTTTTGCAAATTTACGTTACTTACACTAAGGATTTTAAGATATTTTTCAATGGACGTATGCTGAGATCTGTCGATGAGGGCCGAAGGGTTAGTGGGCTACCAAAGGCACTCGAGTACCGTCAAAATGTGTAAATAAATCCATTGTTTCATTTGGTGGGACAGTGGCCACTTGCAATTCGTTAGAGGTGAAGGTTCGTTGATTGGGATCATCGAGTGCATATTTTCCTCCAGAGGGAAGGTGTATGGACATTCGCGCGCATGCAAAAAGGCAGGTATTCTTTGGTCCGTTCGCTTGCTTCGCGCGCACGGCCCTATTGCAGTGCAACCTCCTTGGCGGTGGTGTCGGACGTGCTTACTACAGGATACATCCCTACCCGAGCCCCCGGCGGATAACAGGACAATGGGGTCCAAAGAATCACTTACTGTTGAACTTTATTTCGCTCTGAATTACTCCGTAAAATCACCGAAGATTAGATCCAGAGTACCCCGTTTCCCCTTATGACTATTCGCACAATTTAGCATTGAAGTGCAAACAAATAGTTCATCTATTCAACACGTACCAATGGCTATTCAAAGATATTTTGTTTTAAGGCTGTAAGACTGGGTGTACGGATTTAGTGGCTGGGGAAAAAATGCAAGATGCCGGTTCGAAATAGATGTATTTCAGCGTGGGACTACACGGGGCCTGCACACACTTTGAATTTTGACGAAAAAAAAGATAAGATTGATTTTTCGCCAAGAGAAACTCATGGGGTGAGAGGGGAGGGAGTGGTTTTTTTCTCAAATCATTTTTCATATTTTTTCGCGCACGTTGGCTTGCACACACCTGTCAACGATTATCGGTTTCATCTCTCACGTACGGGATTTTTTTTAATCGGCCGCCCTAAGTAGTTGCCTCAGAGAAAGGGAGCAGTGGGTGATTACCGAAATATCTTGGAAGCAATCTAAATGCAATTTTTTTTGGGTTGCAGACCAGACTTAAATGGTTTGGTAGGCGGAGGATCGTCATGTTCGACTTCTGCCAAGTATATAGCATGTGGCGTACTCCTTATGACCGTATACTGGGTGGGTTGGTGGGGGTTGTGAGTCACTTCCTGTGAATGGAGCTCCTGTGTGGCATGTGCGTGGGGAGAAGGGTGCCTCACGATAGGTTATCTAAGAACATACGGCCAAACTTCCCATGAGTAGTTGTTTCCGTTTCATTGATTATGACTCGTTGTCAAGATCGATCGAGCATTAACATTCAGACTGGATGACACAGTTAGCTGTTTCCTCGTTTAACTCCTTGAGTACCGTGCGGAAGCTTGTTTGTATAGCAAATTCATATATATAGTCATATGATTCATTATATTTGGCAGCGTAGTAATGTAGTTATTTGTTTAATGTAAAAACTATTAAATTTTATAAATCTCGAAAGGTAGAAAACCCTATTCTTCTACAAAAGTGTATTTTTACATTCCATATCACAATCATTTTTATTATTCGAATATTCATTATTATTGATTTTCTCTTTTAACTTGGGGAAATGTGGCGCCTGTTCCTGAGGGGCGCGTATCAATTGCGAGAAGTTATTCCTAAATTGGGCGAAGCTTCTCTCTCAGCTTTGTAAGACGGTGGGGTTTGCTCATGTAGATCCTTCTCTCAAAATACTCATCTCTTGCATGAAAGTAAAATGATGTAATTTAGATATTTTTACTTTACGTTTGTATTTGCTTTAGAGTCCTTGTTAATTAACTTGTTATTTTTATAAATGGACTCCGTAAGTTCGCGTATTTAAACTAGATATAATCTTTTATAGTGCAGCACAATGCTTGGAAGTGACTGCTCCTCGGACACGTCTGTGGAATTATTTTATTATGTGTAATTTTATTTCCTGTGCACTTGCGGTTTTTGTGGGATAAAACCGCAGAAGTCCTAAGAAAACGTGACTTTACCTTATAAATTTCAGGTCAACTGTGGCAACTAGTATTCATTTATTATGTTGACACATCTTGGAATAAATTCAAAGTAGAATAACAGCCTATTAAGTAATTCATTCTTTGAAAGGTTGAGTACTAATCTTCTGATGTCAAGTACCCATCCAAATACAAAATATCGAAAAACGATGGAGTTCATTTTAAGGAATTAAGAGTGGTGTCTTTTGAACGCAAATATTGTCAAACAATGGCTCTAAGCTCGTAAAGACAGTGCGGAGCGAATCTAGGCTATCAATTTGGGGGGAGAGGATCTCGGTCTTGTCGTGGTTTGATAAAATAATGTTGGAATTCTCCAAATTATTTCAAAAGTTTAATATTTTTAATTCATAGTTTAAACTTGTTTGCAGAACAAAGACTAGACGTGGTACTCTTTGCAAATCAGGTGACAACTGCCTCGATAGCGAGCTCAAGCCTCAATGCCCCTATAGATGGGCAGCAAAGCCGGTTTTGGGTGGGGGGGCCATGACCCCCGTGACCCTCCCCTCCTGAATCCGCCACTAAGGCAGTAACACCACAGTATGCGTTCGGTGCACGAATGGGTAAACGAGATCTAAAAAAAGTCTCCGGGGCTGAAGGGAAACCAGGGAAAAGATGTTTGGATGGATATTATGTTTGCATTTAGGTATATTTTAAAATCTTTCAGTGCAAACATAAAAGTATAAAAGCATTAGCCGACGGTCAAGCATCTCCTCAGTATTTCTTTCAAAATGTAATCAAACAATATAGTGTTGTGAGGCCAACGACAGAATGGTCATAAGGTGCCAATCTTGCTCCCTGATTTCATTAAAGTTTCTTTCTGAAGTCTATGAATCAGATAAAAATTAGTTATTGAAATTAAATCTACTTGATCGATATATAAATGCAAGGCTAAAATTCAACAGTAGTGAATTCGGATATTTTTCCGTTTATGTTTCGAATGTGTTTGCAATTTTTATGCTTGTCACCTTATTACAAAAAGTCTTTCTTATGATTCCTTCCGTCGCTCAAAAATGTTATCCTCAAGACTGTCTCTTCCATACAAATGCTTGGTACGATCATGTCCCTCAATCTGTCATTTAGAAACTTGTGTAAAGCAATTTTCTTATTCTTACGTTTCCCAACTCAAATGCTGCGATATCGTGCATGATACACGCGGACTAGCATATGCTTACCCCCATTCCCATTCATATGTACTTGCAAAGCTTTGTCATGAGAGCACACGATACTATTCGCTCGTCTTCCCTCGGCGGTTGTGATACATCAGCGCCTCTCCTCGCCTGCAGCGGAGGCGGAAGCTTGCCAGAGGGACAGGAAATGCACGTTCCAAGCGCCCACAGAAAACTCATTCGCAAACTTAATTTCACCGCCGGGAAGTCTCGTGTTGATTTTTTTTTAAACCGCTTTCCATTTTCCTCTGCGTGATGTCACTGGCACGGCTCCCTGCGCGCCCGTGCTTCGTCTTCCATCCGTAGCTGACGTCATTTCTCCCCGGGCGCAAGTCTGCGCCACCAGCGATTCGTAGTGCGTCTCATGGCCATAGAATTATCAGTTACGATACGCCCGGAACACGAAGTGACTCGGGGATGAAAGAACATGAATGTTCCGGTGAAACGTAAACAGATTGCAAGAGGTTGGTAAACACGTTTTCGAGGTTTTCTATCCGTTTCTGAAACAAGACGATCCAGGGAATTAGAGACGTCTTAATAATATCTGAGCGATCGCTGGGTGAAGTCACTCAGGAGAAGGACGTAAAGCGTGAAGCAATATCTTCGAAAAGCCCTACCTCCGATTGAGAGATCGTGGGACGCTTGTTATTTTATCCCTTTCCGTCGTTGGGAATAACGAGGTGTACTTTCATGAAATGCACCATCAGGGGAGCCTCAATGATTTTAAATCATTATTCCTGTCAACTTAAAATGTCGGAACGCGGGTTTCAGGTTTTGTTTTACTGTTACCCTTAAGTTGTTCGTGTTCCGTCAGCGCCCATTCTTTTTCTGCGTCCAAGTCGAATACATAAAGTTTTATTTTTAATTCCACGGTACATGCGGGAAGGTTTCAAAAAACGGTAGGCATGTATCGTATGCCTTATGAGTAGGCTCTTCAAAAATATCTAAATTTTCGCAAGCATGCGTATAACCAGTGTTGGAAAATCTCTCTCCTCCGCAGGGAAGAGAGATTATCCAATACTGTCGAAATATGTTGCCGACATGCAGAGAATGGTCCCCATCTGCAAATTAATACCTGCACATGCGCCCTTCGGTCTGACAATGAATGAAAAGGTAGTCACTGTAAATGCTTGGCCATCTAAATGGACAATAAATTGCAATCAGCTGACAAGAAATTTGTAGCATTTAGAGGTGCTTTTAGTTTTCTTTCTTGGTGGCTAAAAAATGAGAAATAAAACTACTTCTAATGTTAGCGTACCTACGGTTGTCATCGTGACAGTTTTTGAAATTGAATTTCAATTGAATTGCGTTCTTTATCTGCATTAGCTACGTTTTTCAACACCCCTGACTACACCTATCTACACCTACACCTGACTTCATCAAATTTATTCCTAACATTTTTTCTTTTTTTCACTCTTCAGACGCTTAAATGTATATTTACGATTCACTATTTTTATATTGTATTTTCATTAATAGCCATTCGAATGGAGTAGTGCCTAAAATCATTTTATTTACTTTTTACTTTCACTATTTATTTTACCTGGGTACTATGCATTGTTTTAGATCGTTTAAATTGCTTCATAATTTTTATAATGCGTTTGTATGCATTTGGCCGTACATGCTAGTTATTTCGTTGTTGCATTCTTACTGTAGGTTTTACTTAATTGAAGGTATTATGTGTATACTATTTTATTCGTTATAAATCGTTATTTAGTGTATTAAATCGCTGCCCCATGCTTGCGAATACTTGATTGGAACGTTATCAAAGGTCATCAATCTGAATTGGTTTGTTGTAGCCTGCCAAGGTGTCCTCTATCCCTGCCCTTCTTTCCTCTCCCTGTGCCTGCCGACCATCTGTTTCTCGTAATTCACCCTTGTTCTTCCTGTTAAATTCTTTCCTTCCATAAAGGTGTTCAGAAACGTGTTGTGCCCCAGAACGTGTCTTAATTTGTTTTCCTTCATTTCTTGTTAGCGTATTCCAGAGGCCCTTTTCCCACCCAGTCTTCGAAGGGCTTCTCCGTTTGTCAATCGGTATACCAATTTAATTTTCATCGTTCATCTCTGCTCTCAATTCTGAACTAACGTTTTCGTTCAAGGTTCACAGCTCTATAAAAGTAAACTCAAAAATTAAAAATTTAGTGAGTCGTTTCCTGGTGTCCTGGAAGTGTCATTAGCTATTATTCTTATTTCCTCTTGTATAAATCCTTCTCGGCTACATTCTCTCTCGTTCCTATCAAATGTGAGCATGCTGCTTGCGCAACAAGCGCCCAATGTTTCAGATTTTTCGTTCTTTAGTTTTATATAAGCATTATTAATATACTTAAGATGTTAAAAATGGTGGAAATGTTTTGAAATGGTAAAATACTTTTACTTAATTATTTAATTTACTGCATTTAAATTACTGCATTACTGATTTAAATTACTGCAGTACAAATGAGGGAATTGCAATTTTCAATTATATTTTAATTGCTCCAGGTGAAATTAGTCCTCGTGTTCAGCGCCGCCATTTCCTCTTTAAATCACATCTAACATTCCATTTAACGCATTATAAATCCTTCCCGCATCTTGAGCCGCACTTAGCCAACGAGCAACCCTGACAATTTGACTTGTTTTCGCTGAAGTCCTCTGGAATTCCTCATGAAGTAGGAAGTGAGGGTTTACTGGGACAGCGCTCGTATCTTCATGAGAGAATGATAGATGAGCGGAATTGGAATTCCATGGTTACGGACGTCACTATTTGCTTGTGCTAAAATAACGTGACCAGATTACTGAGAAGAATGTGAAGAACGCCATCTTTTAGAGCCTTGCACTTAATATTTCTGTGGCCCTACTTGGGACGTTTGAATCGCATTAAAGCGCGCATTCTTTCCTGTAGGTCACCGATGTGTTTTTAAGTGACCTATACAAGAATCACTTCTATGAAACTGACATCTTAACACGAATTCAAATTCTCGTATCGTTCTCAACACGTCTCCTCGTTCGAGAAATTGATTATCCACATAATTACTTTTAACTAATGAGTATTTCTTCTACGTATTGCAAATCATTAATTTGCTTTCATTTTATATTCTTGAGTGTTAAATAGAGAATTATCCGAGGAAGATTGTTATTGGTTGATACACTTTTTTTATGTGCCTGGAAATTTAAAATAGTCAATTCTAATTAAAGTCCGAATTATTCAAATGTGTCGCACTATAACTCACAAAATTACTCCTCTTCAGCAGTTCATAGGATAGTTCTCCCGAATCACCATCTGAAAAACATATTCTAGCAAAATATCGCTTAAATATTATGTATCTGAACTGTAATTTATTGCACATACTTATGATGTTTTTGGGTAATTTTGAATGGTAATAAATATTCGGACTACGGTTGGCGAAGGCCAAAACTGACCTTAAGCCAACATTGCGTTTTGAGTAATCACCGGAAACACAAAAACGGCTCTAAAGGTGGAAAAAAAACCTTAAACTTTGTGATACACGATGATGTATTCTTCAGTCAATTTTTCATTTAAACTCACATTGAGTTAAGGTGAAAATTAATTAAGTAAATGTGCCTTAAACTGTGTTATGTCGGAGGTAGAAATTCCTATGTTAATATGATTATGTCCGTCTTTTAGTGTAACATTCCACAACCCCCAAAAACCGATTGAAAAGGGTTAAAACCGAAATGTTAACAGCCAATGGTCAATAACTCGGTCTTGTACGTGAAAGAGTACCAGACCTCATCTGCTGATGTTCACAGATCCGTGAAGCTCGGGATAGAGGAGGGAAGTAATGCAAATTCGTTTATCGGCATCGAAAATGATAAAAACCGTAGGTGCATGTGGAATTTTCGAGGAGTTAAACAAACATCCTGCTTCCAGGAAAGTGACCAACTGCCGTCCAACTAATGTGAGGGCCGTATTAAAATTTTTCTCGCTCTTAAGAACCTCGGGAGCATCGGGCGTGTAAATGTTTTTCTTTTTATTCGCCAGCCATTCGACCTCCTGCCTCCCCCCCCTCCACCCATCCCTCGCATTCCCTCTCTTCCTCGCAAATTGCCGTTGGGGCGGACGGCTTCGTTTCGAAAATCCCTTTGGTTGGGGGGGAAGGGAGGAGAGAGGAATTTTGCCCGTGACTTTTTCTCCAAAGAGCGGCCGCCTCAAACGGGGGAGAGTGGGGGGTGGGAGAGAAAGAGAGAGAGAGGGCCGCGAAGGAGGAAGAAGAGTGAAGGGAGAACAAAAGGGATGCTGCGAGGAAGGGAGAGTTTAAATTCTTTCAGCCTCTGGCTTTCGTGTTGGCGCTGGGAGGAAATAAGCGGGAGTATCGTCGTTTTCTCATGTTATTTCTCTCCTTCGTTCTCTCTTGGTGGCGAGAGAACGGCCGTTCTGCGCCTGCCGTCCGTTTCACCCGAGCGCAAGTAAACCACTCCTTTGCTCCATTTCTCTCTCGCCCTGATGCACCGGATACGCGCGGGAGTTGACTCGTAGCTGATCGATTATTATCGAAACAATTGCAAGTTCGACTTCACCTTGTAGGCGTAACGTCGCCGTTCCTCCTTTGCGTGAAAGGGTTCCAAACGATCATGAAACATGTTGTAGTGATAGCAACGCTGAAACCATCTCAAACCACCTTCGAGTATCCATCAGATTAATATTTTTTTATCATCAGTAATTCAGTTCAAAGATTGTTTGACTGCTGCCCTTCATGCATAAAATAAGGTAAATTAGTAACTTATTTAGTGTTCAAAGTTAAAAACACCATCCTTTGCATAAAAAGCCCGCTGCTTACTAGTCCAATCCGATTAATTTGGTCGCGACTATCGAGGTCGCTCGAATTACAAATACCTAATAATGTGGCTACACCAAAGTTTAGAATTCGGCCGTGGTGAATGCGAACTCTTTTTAATGTTGGGTACAGTTTCGTTTGGTCACGTAAAAGACAGCCTTCCAACTCGACTCGTTTTTGCAAGTGAAGTTCTGTGCGTAATCCTCGCTAGGGTTGGACTCTTGTGATATAGCGATGCATCGATTGATATGTGTTAGATTCATACAATGCCGCATTAATATGTCGAGACGGCGAGCAATACGGTATAGCGATATATATCAGTTATTTTCGAAATTCCGCTCAAAACATCGATCTTTTCTTTGTACCACAAAAATATCGCGGTTGAGGAGCTAAAAGAGTATATCCTATCCCATAATCTCATGGGTCGTAATGCAAAAGTGAACTTTCTTAATGACGGGAAGAGATATGTTGTAATTCCTATAATGACATTGCGGGTATGGCTCATATGGGGATATAAGTTGACCTCGGGTCGGCGCGGTATCTCGTATTATTTTACTTACAACGTACTTACGTACTTACAACGACAAGGATTCGAGACTTATTTTAATTGTTAAAGGACTCTTCTGTTGCATTCCGTTTCTCATTTGATCTATACCGATGACGGGTTTTTGTTCTTATCATGTCTTCTGTACGCTTTTTTATCTTTCCTCAACTGTCCGTCCAAGTGGGACAGCAAATTGTTGGGAGATGATTACGTGCCCCCACACTCAGTGTTCACTTTTGGGTTTAAAATGAAAAAACCGTGGACTTTGAAAGCGTGTTGCTCTGGTCATCTTTGACGAAGAGCAAAGTATTGCACAGATTCGGAAAGCGCCACCTGTTCACTAAATAAACGGCGCAAAATGATTAGGGTAAATTTTATCTGAATGGCTTCCAACGAGAGAAATTATGCAAAGTGACCGGGAAACGAGTAACAATATGCGGTTGGTCAACTTTCGGTGACCATAAATGAGAAGCGGTTATGTTAAGATTGACGGTAATATCATCTGAAACAAAGGAGAATATGATCTTACTATAATTGGTTGAATGATGAATGTAGGGGGTGAATGAAAGTAGATGCTATTATCATCGTCGGATTTTGTGCGATCTATGCATATCCTGAACCTTATTCCATTCTGATCGCCGAGACAATGACAGCGTAAGACGATCGGGACTTTTTGCTACCATTTGATACCTACAATCCCCCGATGGCGTTCACATTCTGCGCCGGTAGTAGATTGGCGTTCATATTCACACACGAATTCCGGCTGCGCCATGTGGCCGCGGGGTCCGACTGGAATAGCCCTTCTCGTTTTGTTTTACTGTCCAGGGTGACCCTTGACCGGAGGAATTTTCTACCTCATCTTGCCCACGCGCTGAACTGCAGTCTTAACGTTCCTCAATTAGTATGCGTGGCGTCGTTCTCCGGAGAAATTTCGCATTCAGTCGTTAAAGATGTTACAGCGTCGCCGCTTTCAGAAATATTCCCTCTTGGTCTCGCTAATGGTAAGTATTGGGAAGTGTTATGATAGAAAGTGAAGTTTCCACTCGGGGGAATGTCATTAAAGCCATGTCGTTTGCCAAGAGGCGGACTGCTCTTAATGTAATCGCCTGTGTTGGAAAATCATTATATCTTAAATGGAAAAATGGTCCTTGGAGTTATAAAACGTTAATTTTCTGCAGTAAACAATTATTGCCTGTTACAAAAAGAATTCTAAGCACTATCGGAATACAATATTTTTATTTGGTTCACATCTCTTCAGTTTTATAAATGGTATTCAGCGCCATTCCACCCATAACCTTTGGTCTCTCATGTCTCATATTGGCGAGAGTGTGTGCATAATGGGTTGCATTTTGTTTTAATCCATCACCGATTCATTCGCTTATTCTCGAAGAATAATTATAGACCTGTGTGCATAATAATTATGTGGACGTTACTCTTAGTTAAGTCTCAAAATTTAATTGTTTATTAAATTCGTAGTTACGTATCTCAAAGTTTAGTTTCAACATTTATTTCTTCTTAATACTCAGGAGTACTCTAAATGACATTTCGAATTGGTCAATCACCCCCTGGAATAATGTTGAGAACCTAGAGAGACCCTGTTTCTTTGCTTTGCTTTTGTTGACTAAATAGTTGATAAATATTGTTCCAGTCTTGTCTGGTAGTTTTTTCCATTGGGCGTCGTCCATAGTCTTATGTATGATGCTGTCATTCTTAGCGATTCAATAACATTGTTTCTTAAACAATAGAATGACGTAGTGATTTCTGAATTTTTACGTGCCTTTTCACTGATAACAAATATATACAAGCAATCCTGACATAATATTGCGGTATTTCCTCAAGATGGGTGAAAGGAATTGCTTAAAAATGCCAAAAATAGTTTGAGTTCAGAAATTGCTTATTATACGTATGCTATAAATTAGGCGCAAGATCTATCAGTATTAATTTTGGTAAACTGCTAAATGAGTCACAACTAATTGGATTCTCTAATGAAGCTTGGTAAAAACTTTCTATTATTATATATATACTTTTCTATTTCTATTGGTAAATTTATTTCGTTCCCTATTGCATGATGCTCGTATATTTTAACAAATCCTCTGCACCGCGCTGTTGTTTCCAGAAGAAAATGTATTATTCTCATCCCCAACAAGGATGCCGCGTTATCGGTCGTGCAGAAAAAGTTCGCAAATAAGGTCATTGAAGTGGTCGATGTCCCAATATTTGCCAAACGAGTCGTTTCCTTGAAGGAAAACGAGATTTTTTCCAACCTTCGAATATTAAGGGGGGTCTTTTCAATTTGCACTTACTTAACTGTCTTATGGAAAAGTGTAAGGTTTTCTGCCCACAAGTCGTCATCGAGACTACGTTAATTGTCATCCTCTAAGGCAGAGCTCTCAGTAGACCCTCCTCTGAAATCAAATAAGTTAAAATTCAACGATATTTTTCGATAAAAATGAAATAATTTCAACGAAATTCTTCTTGCTGAGTGAGCATTAGACTGATGTCTTACCTCTTAAATTTGTCCATTTTTCGTACATAAGTAACATTTTTCCCTCTATAGTACCCTCCTACAACCCGTTTCCTCACAATATCTAATATCCCACGCTTGTAACGCTTAGGAATTTTTTTTCCCAACTATATAATATTCATTCATTCAAATTGCAGCATTTTGAAGTCCTAAAATGGCGAATGAAGTTATTGTGACATTCTCAATCCACTGATTTGCAGGCATTTTGTTGCCTATTTAGATGATGTAACCATGCCTACGAATAAACGGAGGAAAATTCGGATCACAAGTCTGTGATTACCATGTGACGGGTCGATATTAAATGTTGTTAAGATTATACTGTATACCAATTCTCACGGAATAAAATCATAACGAGTTTTATCATAGTGCGTATTCGTAGTGACATTTCGCGTAAGCATACGCGCAATGTCACTACTTAGTCGTGTACTCCCACCTCGGAGTTACATTTAAACCACTGTTAAACCCACCCACCCACATTTAAACCACTGTTAAATTATCATCATTAAAATACATGCAGCATTTTTTTTGTTTTTAGTATTTATTTTTCCTTTGTAATATGCATTGATTAGATCGTTATAATTGCTTCATCATTTTTTAATGCGATTGTCTGCATTTGACCATACATGCCAGTTATTTTGTTGCTTCATTTTGACGGTAGATTCTACTTAATTGAAGTTAGCATTACGCATTTTTACTTAATTGAAGCAAACCCGTCGCTGTGTGTATTAAGTAATTTATAATTTCTTTGCTTTTTTGTGATAAATTTCTTGATACTTACGTAGTTATAACCTGTGTTTTATCATAGAGTAAAGTAACGCTATTATTTAACACGGTTAAAATATCAAATCGGCGGAAAACGATGAGCAGTTTGAAAGATTGAGTTCCCGGACCGATAGTGCAACACAAAATGCAATTAATACCGGGCTGACAGTTGTATTAATTCGCTTTTATTGCAGGGGCGCGGTGTTTCGAGATACATTTGATTAGAGGAAATAAAACCATTTAAACCGAGCTTAAGTCTGGCTCCGGCAAGGTTGACGACCTCCAGTCTCTTGTTTACATCCGTTTGGGCAAACCCTCGGGAGTGCACTTTGCCTCGCATCCCAGGCGCCCTCCGCTGAGTGGAGCGTGAGCGGAGGGCGCCTCAAAGGATTTCAACCCGGGCGGAATGCACGCCACGCTGGGGGATGTTGGGATCGTGCCGAGTTAGCGTGAACGGCTGTATGGTTTTCGTGCCGGAGTGCCCCGCACGGGTCAGGCCGCCTCCGCCGTCGCCCCCCCCCCTCCCCCCCAGGCACTCTTCCGTGGTGGGGGACCGGCTATTCCCAAGGTCCGTATAAGCTATCCCTCGGAGCTTCTCTGCCCTTTCTCTTACGCTCTCCCCCTCACCAGCGCCTCCCCTCCCCGTCCTCCGAACTTACCCTCCGGTCCACCTTTTTTTACTTCTCCACATTGTTTGGTCGTGACTAAGTACCTAGAGGTTTTCAAAATATATAAATACTCTTTTACCCATGGTTTATTAATGTGGCATGGTTTGTTAAGGAAAACGAAGCACCAGGGTTTTCTTGCCGTGCTAAGAGGAGAAGGAACTGGCAAGGAACAAGAAAAGATGGAAATTGCGTCATCATAGGTAGACTACAGATTGGAGGTAGGCTTGCTCCAGACAAATATTGCATGTCACCGTGTTGTCCCCCAGAACGCTTCCCCCATGTCCGAACTCGTTTACTCGCGGTATTTCCTTCTTCTTAGGTTTTCCTACTTTCAACTTTCCCTTTCATTTCTTCGAAAATTTCAGGTATCTTCCTCTATTCCCGCTTACCCGTTATGTTCCCTTCTTCCACTCCCACGTCCCATTACCTCTCGTGTTTACCTGCCGTACACTTTTTTCTCTCTTTCGTGTTGCAAAATTTTCCTGAAGCATTACACACTCCACCTAAGGCATGAATATTTCTGCCTATCCCTGAGAAAATATTCGAAGGTTTTTTTTACCGTTGGTTGAATTTATGTTGTGCGAGGTAATGACGATTCTAAGCATCCCTTGTTCTACATTCTCTTTAACTTCTTCTTTACGATCAAAGATAAGTTACTAAACAAGGACTAAGTTCGAATGACTCTCTCAACCTCGGAAGTAAAAAAAGGTAATCAATCCCAAGACCTTTTTTCTTAAAATTGTATATGCGGCCGTGGACAAGTTCTTCTATTGACTTAGAAGTAAACTTTCCAAGATCGGTGCCATTGTAGGAAAATTTGATCCAGCGATTTAAGTCCTCGCGCTTCAGTAATTTCTTCACCAATCTCCAATTTTTAACATACGAGTTTTCCATTTCCGCTTTATCCCATGCGCCGTATATTGACAGTTAAGGGCTCACCCACCCCATCACGGTGAAGTGGGCACACACACACACCCCTGGGCGTTCCTCTCTCCCGAGTCTCGCTTCACAAGGGGGATGCGCAAGTCCTCAACATCTCCCTCCTCCCATCATAATCGTTCCTTTAGTCGTGCGCCCCGCGGAAAATCTCTCGGGGCGTATCTCTTCTTCACCCCTCCCTCCCCAATGGCTTTTTTCGCAAACATCACCTCCCGTCGCCTTATCGTTGCTCTTGTTTGGACTGAGAAAGATTTCCCCAGGACAGTCCCCATCCCGACGGCCGAGTCGTGTACTTCCTGTTTTCTCGAGGCACGACTTTTTTGATTCCCAACCGTTCGGTGACATAAGCCACCCGAGTTCTCGGATCCCTTTGTATTTTCCTTTCATTACGATCCCATTACACCATTCGCGTCTCTGTCCGTTTCGAGTGCATAAGATGTTTCGGTGACTTCATCGTATGCATGGGCGACATCTTTAGAGAGATGTATCCACACCCATCATTTCGGTATTTTAAATAAGTATTCTGTATCTGACCGATGCGTTGATAGGAACGTCTTTGAACTAGTAATATAAATTACAACCATAAAACATGAGGGTTACCCTCGAGCTTCAGCAGATCTTCAATCATGCTGGAATTAAGTAACCTTAACACGCCATTCACAATGGGTTTCACAATTTCTTTGCTATTGCCAGAAACCTTTGACTTAAACTTCAATCATCTTATAAGCATATCGTTAAGAATGTGATTAAACGTACGGGCCCTAAAATTAACGGAGTGAGGTGTGGCTTCGTGGAATTACTAGATACCCATTGTGAAAATAAACTTGGGAATTTTCTACTATTCTATTTATTGGGCAGCGCCAGGAAGAGCTTCACTACACCTGTGCTTCCCAGCCTTTTTTGCATCATGCCCCGCCTCAACGCGTCATAGATTTTGATGCCCCACCCTGGCGCAATAGTCAGCTAAGGTTTGAAATATTATGCCTGGGGGCGTCCACTGAAAAGGAAAATGAGTAAAACTGTTTTTAAATCGACTTACTTCAATTAATATGCATTTATGTTGTTAATATATTGCATATTGTAATTAATTTTTACTATAACGGTGATGAGGTGACCAATGCAACATTTTGTTTTTGCACAAACACTTGGATATAACAGTATAAAATAGAGATAAAGAAGCAACGCGGGATCAAGAAAATAAGAACTAGATGTTTGGAGCATACAATTGAGATGTAATGAATAAATTAGGAGCATAATGGAAAAGAAAATCCCTCGAGGATGACCCAGAGGCCATGCGTAGGCGAAATAAAGAGGGATGCATGGCGGAAAAGGCAATAAGGGGACTTGCATTGGATAGGGACGAATGGAGGATTTCAGCAAATTTGTCTTCAGACTGAAAGACTAATGATGACGATTTGTGGAAATTTACCTTTTAGAATTAAATATACCATTATCGGCATAAAAATATGCAATATTACCAAACAGTAGTCCTTACATTTCTTCATCCATATTCTGGAATTGTAAGGGTTATTGTAGGGTCGAGGTCGTGTGTCTATCAGAAGCCTACCCTAACCGGTAGGTTACCGTTAATAATTTTTAACTCTATGGGAAAATCATAATTTTTATTATTTACCGAATTGATAATAATTTATAAATATTTTTCATTTGTTTTCGAAATGATAACCAACTAACAAAACTTTTAGAATAATAACCAAGATTATTTGGCCTTTTTGCATTGAAATTTAAATAAGTTTGCACTCATAGCGCTCGCGTTCATGTTGTGACTACTTTTGTTAACAATCTAGTAATGATTCGATAATAATTGTCCAATGATCGACTAATTTAATAAAAAATTTTCAACATGTTTTAATTTAATTTCATCATCTCATGATCATCCAGCACGTGTCCTAATAAATTTTAATTTGCTTTTTCAAAATTCTCTTCATCTATATTTTACTGAGGGGTGTGGTTGCCCAGTGGGTAGACCGCTGGAATGCTAGCCGGAGGTCCCGTAATCGATTACGGGTGACGCCCTGGAGACCCTTAGCTTCACCTAAGCTGTGTGATTTTTCGGGTACCATGTCATCCGGGGAAACTGCAGGCGGCACAGGGAAAGGAACTGCGCCTCTAACTTAGAAAGCCCCGGTGGCTTGCAATAAATACATGAAAGTTCGCAAGTATGAGGTATTCTGAAAGACTTTCTTGACTTTTTAAGAGTTCCAACGCGTCTGAATACGTCCTATCTTTTTAACAAAATAGAAATGGCTATGGATAAAAACATTCAGGCTGTCGAACTATCAGAATTTATGTAAAATGGAAAAAATATACTAAAGCTTAGTGATTAGAGTCTATATATAATACATCTATGAATTAAAATATGAAAGCACTAATGAGCTGATTCTGATTCGGTTCTGTATGATCTGTGCTTGAACAATCAGTAAGAAGCATGAGGCACATGAGTGAGCCTGCATGTAGAGCTCACATTTCCGAATATACCAGATTATATTATAATGGTCACATAGTTACATTACG
>LYUA01000358.1:840134-853477 GCA_002093875.1 Calopteryx splendens
CTCCTCTCACTCCTCTAATTCATCACTTAACCTCCACTTTGAATACATCGCCGATTGTGGCGCCGCGGCGGATTGCGGTCGAACAAGTCGGCGCGCAATCTCGTCTCCTCGCTCAATTGTTTGGTTTGCTCGTCACTGGGACTCTTTATGTCGGCGGAAATGGCGCGTATCGCATCGCGAAGATACGATGGGAAAACAATAAATCTCGAAGACTGGTCCCATTATGCATTCGATATTTAATAAAAATCAGAGGACATTATCTCTCGTCTGTTGCAGTATTTTTCTGAGAACTGGGCCCACTATCCCTAGGATTATTTTATTTTCTCAATTCTGTTTTGATTCCGGAAATATGCGGATAGGTTTTGTTGAGTCGAAGGTTATAAGACGGCATATTCTTGCGTCATTACTTCAGTGTCTCTGCGAGGGAAATGCGGATCGGATTCCCATCTGTCTGATGAAAATTTCCTGCGCGATATATAGTTTTTGCATTAGAGAAATTTTAAAAATTAAGCATTTTCCAAACACCTCAGATGAATTTCTGTGCTTTTACGGAAAAACAATGTTTGCTTGAAATAAATTTGCATATGGAAAATTACACTGAAAAACGTTCTCTGGTCGGGTAAAAGGTGGAATATTTAGGGAAAGAGCGAAATAAAGGAGGGTTGAAAGTCCTAGGTTTCCTTCCACCCTTCTTACAATACCCAGAAACAATGCTCACTCACTAATTTCCCACTCGTCCCTAATGGGCCAAATGAAACCTATCAACCTCTTCTTCTAAAAACAGTAGTTATGAAAAATATCAAGTAAATAAAAAGATTAAATGTACAACTGCTAGAGTTGCCTATCGTTATTTTTATATCCCACTAGATTTTGCTTTATAATCGCTTGCGACATTGATATTTAAGATTCAACGCTGAAAAAGGTTATCCTTTCCGAGGTGGGATAATGGAATTATTCGCTTTGTCTTGTTTTTAAAGAAGTCATCGGAGGAGAGCGGCTTTCGAGGGAACGCCGTCTCGTAGTGTTTTACCCGTTGAGATACACGGTACAGATGGGGCGGCGGGTTTTTTTGCGACCAAGATATTCATCGTCCCAGCAAACTTGTATTGAGTTTCCGAGTTTAAAGGCAAAGGCGTTAACGGCGTTGGTGCGAGGGAATGATTAAACGTTTTCAGACGCGGAATATTCTGCCCGAGGTCGAACCATTGTAAAAACTCCCGAAGCCTTAATAAAAGCTTCTATTATTTTTCGCTCTTTGTATCATGTCCGACAATCGACCCATTTTCACTTAGCGTTTTTCAGCTCTTTCATTTCGTCACCGCCTATGACACGAGCTCCATCCCGTTGTGACGGGCGCCAGGAAAGCACTTAAGATTAGCATCCGATCAGGATTTTATCGACGCGTATCAATTGAAAGGGTGTTGATGCATTCCTAACGACCAGAAGTAAAGGAGAGATAGGCATCTCTTTTCGCACTGGGAATCGCGAATGAAGTAGCCTATCCGACGCCGTCGATCTGGAGATTAAAATTCCGTCTCCGGAAATACAGGTAACTTTTTCTGAATGCTTATTTATAACTGCTCTGAGAAGACATTGTGCCTCTCCAGCGGGATTATGCCTCGTAAAAGGAACGAGTTTCGTCTGAATTAAATAGTAGGGTACACGTGATCCGAAAGCTTTATGGTTTTTTTAAATATTCGTATGAATAACATCTTTCATGAGCAACGAACTGGGATTCGTTTAGCCGATGGGACAATATTTTTTAATCACCCATTTCTACTAACGCAGAGGGAGATCTTTGAGGAATTATGCACATTATGGAGCCTGTGAAAGTTGATTAGGCGAACCGCTGATTTTTATCAGCACCAAACGTAAAAAAAACTTGATAACTTCATAATTAATTAAACAGTATAAAATTGAGTCCGTTCTGAAAATGCATACTCAATCGTTGATATGACCGAATGGAAAAAATTGAAAAATATTTTTATTTGATGCTTTGTAAAAAATGTTATTTATATTTTTGTCATTGTTGTGCAGGTTAATTTATAATTATTTCACGTCTGGCGGCATTGTAATCTAGTGGGTAGAGCCTCAGGCTGCTGACGGAGGATCCGCAGTGACATCAGTGTGACACCTTTCGCCACCCCTGCTTTACCCATGCGTAGTGATTTTTCGAGTACTTCCTGAGAAACCACAGGGAAAGGAGCTGTTCCCTTTACTCCCAATACCCCGGTATATAACTTTAACACGCTTATTGCGAGATGAGCTATACCCTCTACTACCAAACCATGCTCTTGGTTAATTACTGTGGTGTGGTTTATTTTTATCTGTCAATTATAAAAAAATACAATTTACTCCATATCGACTGGGAATTTTTGATCAGCAATCTGCTAATTGGAGCAGTCCGTGAATTCAGTGAGATTATGTATCATTAACCCTCACAATTTTTGCAGTTTACAGCTGGAAGAATGTATTTTGGAATTCTGACTGAGCCACAGAATTGGATGGGGTAACCTGAAAATTAAATTTAAGCTAGGATTAAGGATGAAAGGAAGTGATCATTTCATATCAAGTCACGTGGCTTGAATAGCTGATGAAAGAAACCTCGAAATATGTTCATAAGATATGTTCCCCAGCATTACGCGATGAGAAGAATAGGGTCCTAACATTCGATGAATGTGCAGACAGAGGAGAGATATTCACTGCTTTTAGTGGCGAGAATGAGATGCAGTACTTCTACCACCAACCCCATCGCCAAAAAACAAAATCGCTTACTTTATCCAATCAATTTCCCTCGGATTTGAAATAGTTATTTGGAGGACATTAATAATAATTCCTGATACATCACAAATGAGATGACTAACTTTCCGGGCTTCAGAATCACGTGGTTTAGGTCTTGAAAATTTAACCTGTGAGGATCGCGTCAGAAGTTCGACCAACACAAATTGCTGTGTTAGTCAATTGAATTTCCACTGACAATGTTAATACTGAGTGAATGCCGTTGGATGGAGCCAGATAATCGAACTCATCGATTTATCTGTGTCAGCCATCAAGGCTTGTTAGGTGATAATGACTCCCTAACAATCCATTCCTACAGCCGCTCTATGCGAGAGAGGGTGAGCGAGAAGGACCACGTACCCATTTTTTCTCCGTAATAGACCATCGCCCCTGTCGAACATCTCCTCATTCCATTGATTTACGGACCATTCAATGTCACTTTAGGACAGAGGGTCATATGCGGTTTCGAGGTTCCCATCCTATCGCGTGCAAAGTGAGGTGGTGGGTTTCATTCCTTCATGAGCTAAGAATGTGATTGATGTTTAATGCCTAGTGCCATTTGAATAGCTTAACCTACATCTTAAGTTACTCACCTTTTCGCTAGGGGATTTTTTGTGAATCGCAGAGAACATGGGCATGTGACTCTGCGATTCCCGTTTTGTAACCTGAACCTGAAACTAATTGATGGCTATTAGTATGCAATATAGAGTGTAGTTTGATTGTTTGTTTGAGTGCTCTTATGTAATATTGATAAAAATAAGTGCAATGCATTTTAATTTGCTTCTTCTCCCTTTCCGGGGTTCAGATCGTCTTCTCGAAGACCATTACTTACCCTCCTTATCATCCTACTTGGAAATTGATTGTGCATTGCTTATTAATTTTTAATAATAATTGGTGGAAGAATTTGTTGAGGGATTGATGAAAATGCGTAACGATCTGGTTTTGAGCGAGGTAATAGGATGGGAGTACATATTTCCTGTTTCCAATTTTTAGTTAGGGTTTCAATGGGTCGCATCAGGCGTGAGAAAAAACGTAAATTTTAACTTTGTGCGTATTTAAGGGAGGGAGCGCATTAAAGGCCCGGAAATGTTTTAGCAGCGCGTGAAATTTTTTTGCCAGTTTCCGACACCCATACGATGTGAGTGAGCTGATTTGCGTGGTGGGATGAGTTTTTCTATGAAAACTTCGGGCTGCCAATAATGTATGAATAAATATTTGTTAGTTAGAGCCGAGTCCGTTTCGGAGATAAGAGTTTATTGAGAACGACGTAGCTCTTGCGACGGATCTAATCATTTAGTTTTAATTGTTGTGAACTTGAAGCCTCTGGAAAATTATTTGGATGGTGCGAGAAAGGAGGACCAAGTGGCACTGACGATCTACGGTGATGGGTCGATTGATTGGGTTGAAAATTAATTTTCATGATTTTTAAGTGAATAATCATTTGTATAGCAGGTTTCTAGTGCGCATTATGCTCTAGTATTTCAACCATAATAATACATTAATATGGGTTTGAAATTTGAATGACGAGGAAGAAATAAATATTAAAATTTTTGAGACGTGGCTATGTGGAAGGATGGAGTGGGTAATATGGACAGACAGCGTTAGGAATGAGGAGGTAACTAAGGGAACTGGAAGGAAAGAGGTGTATTAAAAAGTATAAGGAAGAGCAAGGGAAGCTGTGTTGGCCACATCTTCTGGAGGGACTTCCTGCAGAAGATGTTTGCTGGTGGGAGGGCTAGCGAGAAGAGAGGGAGAAGGATATTAGCCATGCTGACAGATATTAAGCGAGGAAGAACCTAAGAAGAAATGAAGCAGTAGGTAGAGTCTGATGGCAGTATGATGGAATTAATAGCGACAACGATGACTCGAACGCCTTTTGTAGCAGGAATCATTCCTTGTATAAGAGCGAAAAATAAATGTGTTCTTTGGTTTTAAATTGATGTAAATCGCTATTTGTGACTGGAGAAATACTTTAAGCTTGTAATTGAAATTAAAGCAGATATATTATGTGTAATATACACATAATATATATATTATATGTATGTGTGTGTAGTAGATGCTAATGTTTCAGATGAGCGAGTGATTGTTCTTCAATCTCGCGGCCCATCGTTCGGACAGGTGACTTTTAGGGTGCTTATAGATCTAAACGCGGCTAATTGTAAGATAGGGGAGGATGATTACGGGCGTGCTGCGTTCACGGGCAGTAGGAATCCCTCTCGAGCTCAACTTGAAGGGGTGGAAGGCCACGCCACGAAGCCGAGAACAGTTTGGGTTCTTAGATTGCCCCGCGCTCTTCGAGAGGAACACGCGCGGGGTTTCCTTGCGCACTCGGGCGTGTAAAGTGCTTTCCACTTGGTAGTTTCAAACTTAATGTGCCGCTTTTTGTAGCATGGCGATATCTTCCTAACATTAGCTCTCGCCGGCTCTGTGATCTCGGCATATTAGTGAGATCAATTTGAATTTAGAATCGGCTCGAACAAGGCTGTGATGGTCCCGAGCGGATTTCGATGTGGCGTCGGCGTTTGTGTAGCAGATGAGTTGCTTGTAAAATGGATATCAACATAAAAACCTTTCGCCTTTCAGGTTATTTAATTATATCCCGGATAAAGTTATGTATTTTTTCAAATTCCATTGCATGTCCGAGTTTTGACTTAAAATAATTGCATTATTTCACCGAAATAACTGTCGGCATTCTGTGCAAGACGGTATGTACTTTCATTTTCTATTTTTATTCCAAATGGGTTTTTTTTCGTTCAGCGATCGCATTAAATGGGTGCATTAAAGGCATGCTTAATTTATAGCCCTTAATCGTACGTATTGAAAAATATCCTTGGAAAAGTCGGAGGCTACCCAACTCTGGTCATTCGCTCATGACACTGAAAAAAGGAAAGTATGTGAAGCTTTCCAAGATGTTCGGAACCGCAAGGACGTTGGAAATTTCGATCTCCATGACCTCCCCGGCAATTTTATTAATCTCTCCATTGTCACCGTCGATTGTGCGCTAATTAAACATCGCGAAGTGAGGCATTCTTTTAATTTCCATCCAACGACAGGTTTGAATCTGGAGTCTTTCGCGACACGGCATCCATGGCGTTTCTTCTGTCGCTGCGACACCTGTTGCACTCGCCTGACCCATCACAAAACACCCCCATCGCCTTACTGCGACCTTGCCTCAACGCCTTATTAGGCACTTTGCCATCCTTCGCGCGAAATATTAATCCAAGTCAAGGTGGCGCTTTGGCGTGCTCTCCGCGATAAATAATCCTTTCACGTTCATAAATATCCTGCGGGATGCCGTATTCTTTTTTTTCTCAGCGTCTGTTTTCCTCGCCATTTTCATCGTCCGTCTCCTGGTACTGCAACGAGATAGTTCTGTCCCGATATACATTTATGGAATTGAAAGGGGAAAAAAGTCCCTATCCCCACCCGTCCCTTTCCAGCGGCCTCCGAACGAACGAACTCATTTTCCGCGACCTACAAAATATGTTTTGTTATGATATCGGCGTTTTCGCCGACCGCGTCGTGTTCCCCCCACTCCCCCTTGTTTCCCCCGCATCCCCTCGGCGGATTCGTCGGACGCCTTCCAGATGGGCAGGGCCGCATCCACGCTCCCTCGCCGCTTAACCCGCTCCCACTTGACGCGACTTGGCTTTTGCAGCCAGTGGTGGTGCTTTGTCCAGAGGTGGCATTCGGGATGTGTGCGTTCCTGCGTCAAGAGGCGCCCTTCACTTGCGGAGCTTGATTCCTAAGAGGTACCTACCGAATCGAGAACCTTTTGAAATAGGTTAGAAGTCCGGCAGACTCATTAATGCTTCTTAGTCCTTAATGTTCATCTGAATCTACATATTACCCTGCCGTCTATCACAGGGGTGTGTGGCAGGTGTTTGTATGGTCTTCAGCCAATCGGGGAACTTATGGTCTTATGAGGAAATATTGGATACAATTAGGTAATATTCCATTTTCGAGTCGCTTGAATTGTCGTTCCTTTCGTCTTTCACCTTAGTGGTCATTATTGCGCGAAGGGAAAAAGAATTCCTTGGATCGGTTTATATGGTCATCAATGAACCTTATCTTCTCATCGTGGTCTCTCCTACCACTATGATGCGGGTATAAACTTATTCCCCCTGCATTAAATTCAGGCAAATTATGTTTATATATTTATTTCAGTGAAATACTTATATTTTATTTGTAAAATGTACTTTAACATTAACATAGCCTCCATTTTTCCAGTTTCCTTGCATATGATACTAAAAACAGCCTTTGATTTTATGTAATTTCACCTTAAGAAAATGTTGAATTTGGTACCTTATGGAATAAAGCTCTTTACCTATTCTCTGTTGGTTCATGAATATTTTTTTAAAACTATCAGTTTGTTCAAATGAATCAGTGGACATGTATATCATCTGATAGTGTTCATTAACTCTTTACCATTTCATTGAAGTGTGTGCTACTCAAATAGTTGCATGTATGGTTCAGAATATTCTTAAAAACCGCATTATTAGTAAATTATTAGAAGAGTTTAAAATTGTTCTTTCGTTTATTTCAGACGGCAGTCCAGCCAAATTTCTGGCAGAGGACCCGGAACTGAAGCAGGTAAGCATTGTAATAAGTTTAAGTAATAAGTAAAGCGTTTAGGCAAATTAAATGTATTTCTCCAAAAGTCGGAATTTGCAGTCTTTCTTTATTTCTTTTTTACAAAAGTGGAAATATAATTGGCCTAGTTGTTGACCCTAACAATTATATTTCTGTAATAAATCTGACTACCGGCGACATAAGTGGATTGCGATATTTTTCTTTTCATACAATTAAACTTCTTTAGAAAATGGGTGGAACACAGACTCCCTATCCTCATTGCCAGTTTCTGGTGTGTGTGTGCATTTTCATGCACGAATGAGAACCTATGAAAATGTAATCATTAATGTTTATTAGGCGTGACAATTGTAAAAATGATTCGTCACCTTTCATCTGGGAATATTTTTTTAAGCTTAAATATTTTTTACTTAAAATATTTTTCTCCCCAAAAATTATCGAGTTCTACATTCTCGTTACGTATTAATTATCAAACTATTATAAGGTCAATGAAATAAAATATTTTTCTCTATGCCACTGCGTCATCTCCTTATTTTAGTGTCTTCAGCATATTTTTACGCTGGGAGATTCTTTCGATTTGGTTATTCCTTATAACAAAGCTGTACTCTACCTATATCTTAATGCCTTTTGTACCTTTTGTGGCTCCCCAATTGTAAAGTATAGCGGGATGATCAATTACTATGAGATTACGATTGTGATCAATCATATTCTCGTATATTTGTATGCAATTATTAATTCTTCACTCACTCACTGGTCGTTCAAACACGAAATTCCCACATCTTTTAAACGTATCTGTTTTCAAGTTACATGTGTTTCCATTTAGAAATAACCAAACATATACGCAATATGGTGAAGTGGAATTCAAGGTTAAAGTTAACAGAATATGAATAACAGCGTGTTTAGAAGAAATAGGTCTATCTACCGTGTGTAATAGTGTGCATGTTATTTTGACGCAGCTGTGTAAATATTTGATTAGAGCTCAATAGGTTTGTTCGAGTAAGGGTATTTAATAGTGTTTTTTTAGGAATTTCCATCAACTTTCTCGGGCTAGTTAGTTTGCATGTTGTAAATTTTGTATTTTATGCAATCCCTCGTTTTATGGCTATTGTATTACGTGAGAAGCCTTAGTTTGCTATTAATGTTTTTCTGCTGAACGAAGTAAATACTTAACTTTTTTGTTTATTTCGTATTTTCAATAAATTTCAATGTAGTTATGGCAATCTAAATATATTTATTAAGTGTGCTTCATTATTTGATGAAGATATAGATCCATGTATCAGTGATAACTAGAGTAACTGTTTAGGTATAACCTATAACAATCTCTCTAGTTAATAGCCTATTTTGGGTGCTATAACCTATTTCATGCGGATAAACCTATCGAAACCTTTTTGCGTTATTTAAGCATTGTTCTTATAGTGCTTTTTACTTTTAACTGAACCATTGTATTCACATGTTTTAACAAATCGCTTTTCTAGGCTTTTGGTGTAATTGTGTGGCGCATGCCCAGATGTTCTCTTATGGCACTCACAATGCAACTCTTTCATTGGTTTTATTTCCTCTGTCATTTCTTTCTTTCGTTTGATGTCATTTTCTAAGGAAATGAGTTGAGTTTGTCAGGTCCATCAACATATTAGTTGATAGACCTGACAAACGTCAATTTCTTTTGTAGAAAGGACCATTTTTATACATATGCAGTTTTTATATGACTGATGAACGACAATAATTAAGAAAAATATTTTATAATTAATCAGTCCTAGAAGTAATAATTAGTAAACTTCAGTGTTAAAATTGACTTCAGTCGTTTTTAAATATGGCCCTGCAAGATAGTCAGTGTCGAAATGTACCTACTTGTAATTAAGTTACTTTAAGGTTTGACGCCCTGGTTTTAGAGCCTGAATTTGGTTTTTTAGCATTGAAAGCGAATTTTGCAGGTGATATTTTTTAATCTAGCTATTCAGACTGTCAATTACGTAATTAGGTAATTAACTTTCCGTGTTTAAAGGAAAAATAATTTGTTTGCATACAATCACCAATTCTTAACTACTTGAGTGTTAAAGGAGATTTCTGGAATCATCAAAATTGATTTAAATTTCCACGTTATAAATTCTTTGCTGACCTAAATTTGACACCCGAGATAGTGGAAGCGTCACGCGTAGAAACTGTTGGATAGAGGAGTTACTTATTTTTTAAAATATCTATATGCCGAAATATTTTAAGCATCCGTGTGGCGAAACATGAGCTCTCATATGTTGCTTTTTTCCCATTCTATCGTTGGTGGAGTGGCTGAAGGCTAATGCCGGCCAGGTGCCCACCAAATAAATGTCGTAAATGATCAGCTTCCGAGGTCGAATTCCGTGCGTCTTTTCCGTCTCATGGATTTTTTCCTCACGGCTCTCCTCGTAAATCTAAATCCTTGGCCCAGAATGGACATTTATTTTCTCTACTGGATATCTGTGGGCCAACGTGCTGCGCTTTCGTTTTGCTCTTCCACACCTTCCATGACCTGAACTAAGTTTCCGCAACCTGTCGATCGTGAGCAAAACAATGATCTAATAATTTAATTTGGTTCTCTTCAGTTGATAAAAAAATAGCCCTCGCCTGGGGCCCCCCGGGGGAAGAAACAAGTCCGCTGTTATTAGATTGAGGGAAGGATATTATCGCGATCTATTGGGCTACCTTAAACAAAAACAACGACAATTCACACCGGGTACTTTTATCCATCGAATCTATTATTAACATATTCACTTTTGGGCTTCATTGCGTTTCCACTAATAATGGTGTCTTCGGTTTCCAAACCCCATGCTTCTCTCTTGCTCTGATTCTCTTACCTTTATTTTCCTCCATTTGCGTTCTAAATCCATCATGAAATGTACCTTGGGTGGTTAGCGCGGAGACATATTTCAAAGCACAGCAAAAACCGCCAAGTGCCAATATTTCCCGGTGTAATCTATTTCCTTTATGGTAGAGGCTCATGGGTTGTGTGCTTGTTGGATTTCTAAGCCTGCGTGCCCTTTAGTGGTTCCAAAGACCCTCAATGGCTTAGAGAAATTCTTATCCTGTTACCGCAAAGGGTTTGGCACAGTTGAGGTATTTATTGGAGCTTAGCACAATTTAAAAGATAGACGATGAGAATATTTTTCCAATTCGGCTCCAATTATCATTATCACGGGTTATCAATCTTATGATTGGTTTGACGCAACTCTCACACTCAATTTTTCAATCGACCAGCACCTTAATGTCTCTATATTTCTTCTCTTTGACACCTGTCTTCGCGCGTTGCATTTATCTCACATCCGGGGTCTTCCTCTGCAGTTCTTCCCGTTTACTTCTCCCTCGACGACTGGCTTTAACAGGCAATCTTCTCGTGTCTTTACTTGAGTGCAATTTAGAAAGTTTATTTCTCCTTCTTCTCAGAGTTTTCATTTGACTTTTCTTATCCTACTCTTCATAGAACTTTTTCGTTACTTGATTCTCGTCACAATCTTGTAACACCAAATTTTCAATCTTTCCAATCATCTTTTTTCAATTCCTGTTATAGTCTACACGTTCGTACCACAGAGAAGCGTTCTCCAGAGGTGGGTTTCCATGAAGTTCTACCTTAATTCAAGGCTTTTTTGTTTGCTCCCAGTCGACTCATTCTTGTAGAATGCTTTCTTCAATTCAACCATTCGAATAAATGAAATGGTAAATTAAATAAATTCGAAGAAAAATATGTTTTCAAGGTATTTTTATAGGATTTGAGGAAAGGGATAGAATACACGTAATAGGATGAAGCATGAGCTTGTTGGGGAAAATTCAATCCATTCCTTGGCGAATTTTTTTGTTTGGAATCGACCTCCCACCCTTCCCGCCAACTTTGTGTCTTGTCATATTATTTGTATCCTATACCTTTCCTCTATTCCTATAAAATACCTTGAGAGTATGTAATTGCGGTTGAGTGTATTTCGTGAATGAATCTATTGAAAATATATTATGTGTGTTATTACATACATACACATATTTTTGTACATAATTATCTTTACTACATATCATCGGTATAGATTAAGTATAAATGTGATTAAGTTTATAACATATATATCATACCTAATCCCCATACTAATATAAATATTCTTCAACATGTTGACGGGAAAAAGCCGGTCTTCTAAGAAATATGTCCCGATTAACTTGTCACCGATCAGAATTTGAGATATACTCGTCATTGGACTGGTGGATCGCGTGAAGTTGTGGCGTGATTTGTGACAGTCTTTTCTTTGTTTTCAGATGACTACGACGAGACCTGTGTCAATGGGAATGACAAGGGCAGTATGGTGGCGCCTCCGATGAGTGCCGCATCCCCACCACCGCCGCCCCCCGCCCCCAGCGGAGGTGGAGGGGGTGCCCCGCCTCCCCCGCCCCCTCCGCCACCACCGCCCATGCCTCAATGCGGGGGCGGGTTCCCGGGAGCACGAATCAACAATGAGGTAAGGGGTGATGATTTATTGTTATTATTTTATTTGAAGCCTACATGGAGTGTGAACCGTAAATGCAATTGGAATGTAGGAAGCGAATGTGTAATCATTTTCGGGCAGTTGAATTTCAGAACGTTGATTTTTTTGTCAGTGCAAACATCTGGACTCTCGTGTTATTTTAACTCTTGACGTAAAGCTTAATATGGAAATGTCTATATAGTATTGTATTCATATTGAATTTTTATAGAGTTTATAACAAATAAATGTTTTGTATGAACACAGAAAACGAAATATGTAAATCCATAATTCAATCAAGTTCTTTGATGAGCAGATTATCGTAAATTCATTGAATATGATTCAGGTTCAACTGAAGTGTGTAAACTGAGAATTACATGGGAACGAAAAATAATTAAAGACTCAGTAACAAATAGGTAACTTAATTTAATTTACATGTCTCTGTTTTTTCGAAAAACGCAACGAAAAAAATTCCATGAGATATGTAATAAACAAACGTTCATGTTTTCCATAAAACTAAATGGAACTTGCACACGAATTGTGTTATACTATTCAAGGCGCAGTCAAAATGAAATGAACCCTAGCTCTCTTGGCATTTCTATGCTGCAAATATTGTCCTTTTTTATTTTTTTTATCGATTCATCCTTCCTTCGTACCTGCGGGTATTAAGATTATTTTGAGATGAGGTGACTGTGAAAATTTCCTCTGCGCTCTTATTTTTCAATGCAGCTTATTGTCTGTTTTATTGATAATAATTCATTGTTTCTTGTGTAGTAGAAGGACAGTAGAATCATCAGGCATCCCTAATTACCCGTGCAAAGGGCAATGAATCATTTTTTAGGGAAGTCGTTGTCCTCCTAAAGGGCATCAAATGCCCTTCTTTTACAATTCAAGGTAAAAAAATTATGAAAATAATTTTACTGATTTAGAAGCCTGGCCTATACATTAGTTTTCAAGGATAGTCCGAAACCTCTATATTTAATAAGTAGACAACTATGAGCTGTCAAACTATATAGTTTCCAAACATGCGGCATAGTTATCACGTGATAATCCTCTTGGTATCTATTGTCTTTAGGTCAGTGTTGTTACTTCTATGTAGATAATCTGAGCTATTTTTATTTACTTGTTGATTCACATACCTAGAAATTCTTGAGCGAAAGCCTTAAAAGTCTTACCTGCTCATTCACACTAATATAGCACTTTCCCTTTTTTAATTCCAAAGCTCGCTCAGAGAGGAGGAACCCTTCCAAAAGCAGTTAGCTTGGGTATGCCTCCGCCTGCGGCCATCCAGAATGCCATGATGACCAAGGACAAGAAACCATTCACTTACACCCCCGGGGGCATCGACCTCTCGCAGCTGAGGAGCCCGCGGATGCAGAGGAGGATCTCAAGGAACGCGGCCTCCGAGGGCGTGTCCGGCGTCCCTCAACCACCGGCGCCCTCCCCCCTCGCTCAGCAAGCTCCGGGCCAGCAGCCCACCTCCACCGTTCCCGCCCCCCCGCCTCCACCGCC
>LYUA01000358.1:854576-874475 GCA_002093875.1 Calopteryx splendens
CCCAAACCTCGCCCACCCCTCCCACCCCGCCCCAGGCACCACAATCATCCCCTTCGCCCAGGTCCCCTCCCGCGGTGGCGTCGCCGCCCCCTCAGCCGAACCAGCAGCAGCCGGCTGTTGTGGTGGTCATCCGAGCCGGGACCGGGCCTCCACCCGCAAGGCAGGATGAGCAGCCTGCGACGGTCAGGGTAGGTCCCGGGAAGATATACATCCCCCCCACGAGTCCTCCCCAACAGCAGACGGCGGCACCTCCCTCGAGGGGCTCAGGCTCGGCCTCCTCGGCCACTCCCGGTTCCGCCAACACGCCCATGTCGCCCATACAAGTCTCCCTCAACAAGACCCCTAAGCCCGCATGGTTGAATTCACAGAACAGGGCTCCCGGAGGATCGCAGCAGGGTGGAACTCAGTCGAGCTCACCACCATGGCAGCAACAGCAGAGAGATCAGCAGCAGAGAGATCAGCAGCAGCAGAGAGAACAGCAACTGCAGAAAGAACAGCAGCTCCAGAAGGAAAGGCACCAGCAGCAATACCAGAAGGATCTGCAGGAGCAGCAGCTGAGGGAGCAGGAGCATGCATTCATGCAGAACCAGCTGAGACAGCAGGCTCAGATGCAGCAGCAGTTCCAGCAGCCACAGTTCCAGCAGCCGCAATTTCCCCCACAGCAAAGGCAGCCACCAATGCAGCAACAGGCTGGTCATCAGCCCCAAACAAGGATAATACCTATCCAGTTGGAAGGGCGAGATGATCCATCTGTAGCTGCAAAACAGCAGAATCAACAGTGGCAGCAAATTCAACAACAGCAGGGTGCTAATAGTAGAGAGCATGTGATCCCGATACAGGTAGTCAACTTTTCCCCATTTTAAACACTTGGATTTACTTCACATATGCAAATTACTAAATTTTGCTTTATCATGTATTTGAATTTTGGAAGATTTATTTACTACCCTTGAATGAAACATATGAGTGCAGTATTGTTAAAAAAATATCTCATGAGAAAAAATATGTTTAACTTTTTCTTCCTTTGGAGTAAAAATTTTAAATGTAAATATTTTTCATGTATTGTCATTTCTTATGTAAAACCAGCTATATGCACATAAAAAAAATACATATGTGTAGTTATAAAAACACCATGCTGGTAGGCCTTGTCCCATCAAACTCTTTATGTGTAAATTAAATTTAATAGCTCTTAAGCCTTACTGGAATCACATGGTTATTGTAATTTTATGAGCAGCTTTAAATTTAGGTATTTACTAAATTTCCAACTATTTTGCTCTTCTAAAAATTCATACTCCTAATTCTGTAGGTCAGTTAATGATACATTTACTTTATAGTACTTAAGTACCAATATATTTTACTTTCTATAAAACTTCCTCTCCCTACTTAATAGAAGAGATGTACACATAAAGATTCTCAGGTTTATAGGAACTCTTATCCTTGCTCCATCTGCACCTAATAAGGCAGTAAGTCCTTTCTGAAAGTGCTATTTGGGTGCTGTGCCATACATATTTGACATATTTAAATGAACTAGGGTTTTTGGCAAAATATTTGAGTAAAAGAGTAAGAGAAATGGGTAAAATCCTTTTTTATTCCATCAGATTGAAGGAAGGCCAACCCAACAGTCTTCACCATCACCACAGCAACAGCAAGCCAGAAGACCACCTTTTGTTCAAAATAAGTTCAGCTCCCCGGGAACACCATCGGCAGCATATCCCCCTCAGTACCAGCACCAGGTGGATGGAAACTTTGTGTCTGCTATGGAGAGGTAGGGAAATTTTACTCTTATATCATTTATTTTATCAGGCATTGACGTCCCAGTTCTTTAAATATTTTAATTTGAGGTACTATTAAATCATGAGTCAATTTTATGAGGTTTCTGGGCCTAAGATCACCAAAAAAAGGAACTGATTTTTTCAGAATTTTACTTTCTCCATACTGATGAAACCCCAATTTTAAATCCTGGCGTGACTTAAAAATTCATTATATATTATCGAAAAGCTTGAACGTATTATGAGACTGTAATAAATTGACGACTGTGTTTCCTAATTTCTCCACAAATATTAAGGACATAAAGAAATAATCCTATATTTCTCTTCTGGATTGCTTATTGACCTCACAATACTCTCCACAAAGTGTTCTCTTTCCATAGTGATGGAGAATGTAAGAAGATTGTGCTCAAATTTCTTCTTGTAATTATGTAATATGTTGCCTATGCATATTAGATGCATAATGACTGGCCTATATCCTTCTTTTTAGTTTTTAATTACAATGTTGTGGACTTAGTCACTGTCAGTAACATGTTTCGAAATAATTTTGTAGAATTATAGCATTTTGAAAGTGTTTGAGAGGAAAATAAAAGAGGGCATGTTAAAAATAAATTTTTGGTAGTAAAATAAGAGAAGGCATGAATTTGTCTGTCTCGAATTGGGAACAGTGTTCAGGATAAAAACCTTCAATACTTGTTTCTGGAAGTGGATGCTGAAAACAAATGGGGAAATAAAATGAGAGGCATATAGAAAGTGGAAGAGGTTTTGGTGCAATGCAAAAAAAAGAACTAGATGTATTGGGCTGACCTTGAGAGTAAATGGATTTATTAGGAGCATAATGAAAGTGAAGGTCCCATTAGGAAGCTAAAAGGAAAAATATTCAGATAAAGAGGAATGGAAGAAAGAAGAGGTATCAGGGAATTAATAGAGTAATTATTGGATATAATGGAGTGTTCTGAAGAACTAATTTTCATATTACATGATTAACAAATGAACAAAGTAATTTATGCTTCCAAGATTATTTTCTAAATTTAATGCTCACCTATCGAACCAATTTTCAGGTTAACAGCTGAGGATTTCTTGTCAAGCTTATTAATATTTTTGCCATATGAAATCAATTCCATTAAGGAATATGAGCTGGGGTAGCAACTTTTTGATTTAGAACTAAAATTGAATGCCGTCCAAGTTCTTATGCTGAAATCTGTCATTTTTTCAGGATGTCAACTGCTGACCAGCCTCCTCAGTACGCAAGGCAACAGTCAGCTCAGCAGCATCCATCTTCTGGAGGAGGGTGGGGACCAACCACACCCGGAGGTGGGCCAATACAATCACGCTCCTTCCGAGTTCTACAAAAAATCACAGACACTGATGATGATGGTGGGTTGCGCTATTGATATTAGATGCATGTGCCTGAGATGAGGAAATTAGAGTTGCCAACTCATCTTCAAGAAATCCAGATGTAACTTTTGAATCTCCAAATTCTCCATTTCCCTTCAATATCAATACCATATGATAACCCCCTTCTTGCCTCATAAGAACTTCAAATTTCACTGAATTCTTTGATCATATTGAAGAAGTATTTTCATTTATATTGTCTCATGGTGTGCATTTTAGTGAAATAATGTTCAGTTTATCAACTGTAAAAATGTCCTGTAGTTGTGCTGGTGTATTTCACTTTTGTATATTATGTGGGGATTGAACGCAAAATTAGATGTTATGTGTGTGGGCATTTCTATATGCATTTCCACCTATATGTTATCATGCACTTACCCTGAATAGTAATGAAAAAGTTGATCCTCTTTTGTCATCTATTCATTAATGATCTCAATTCTTGCAACAGAACTCATCATATGTATCCTCTTTTGTTGGCTGTAAATAAAAACGTCTGTATGCTGACATCTCTATTCTTGTGTTCATGTGTTCTAACATTTCCAAGTAGAGAACTTTCTTCAGTAATACCTTTAGGCATGCCATATCCACTATGAAGATGGTTGCCTTTTACCTTTGTTTACTTCACCTCTTCTTAGAGACTTTCATATTTTATAGTTGCTTCCTTGTTCTGTATTTTATGGCCTTGGTGCTTTATTCCTCCTGCTGTCTTGTTGTATATTAGTAAATACTTACTTCCAAATAAATCTTCAAATATGTTATGTGATTTTTGTCCTCATAATTTTCTGGCAGTAGTGCAAAAGAGAGGTCCAAACATTGAAGAAAAAGTTTAAGATTCAAAACCCTGTTAGTTATTTCCCTCATGTTGGCAACTCTATATTATTGTTAGCGTTTCATTCCTTCATGGCAGTTACTAGAAGACATGCATGCATAGAAATGTGCCTACCCACCTAATTAAATAGTTAATGGTGTCCATTCACTTGTTATTGTATTTTCTTCTTTATATTCCAATGTTTTGTATCTATAAAGTGAAATATATAATTTATGAGTTTACAAGTAACTGGTTCATAGAATCCATGTAAGTATGCAGATAATTGATACTATAAATGTAAATGTAGCCATTGAGGATGCCTAATTTATGCTTGAATAATTAATTTGTTCATACTTAGTATATGCTGTTTTTATGTGCGATCATATTATAATGAAATATATCAAGGTAGGAACATCTGTACGTTAGTATTAGTATACTATTCATTAGTATGTACATATTCTTATCGACTCTATGTAAGGAATATACACATCTGTCTGCTAATATTTCATATAACACTGAATGAGTGTTATATGAAATATTAGCTGAGAAATGAGTGCTGTCTGGGTGAGTGATTTAAAACAATTCCACTAATAATTTCAAAATATTTATTTGTTTATAATGATTATGATTTCAGACCTTCCTTTATAGTTAGGCCTTTCAATATTAAAATAAAGATTTTATATGCCGTGGAAGCCTAAGGACTAGTCCCTATTAAATATTGTCAGGAAATTCTTATCTCTAATGAAATTTTTCCTTTGGGGTGTAATGTATAAAGGGCTTGTTGGTTGGAGCCTCACAGTTCACCATTTACATTGACTTTAAAGTTTAGAAGAAAATACTCTGGTAATCTTCTCAGGTGACACTCCCTGTAATGTGGAGTTGCCAGTTTTATTATTCTACCAATCAGTGCATAATGCCTGTCCTTGTGCAGAATGAAATTAAATTTGCTCTCTCATAAAGGCTATTAATAAGAATAAAATGATTGAGTAATCTATGAACTCTTACTGCATAGTGACACACGCCACTATAGAACATATAAAAATATCATGAAATATTTATCAGCTGTATAGCTCTGTTTTTTAATTATTACATCAGTGCATACAAGTTCTTTATGAGGAAATGTTAGAAAATCAAGTACTTTCCATTCAGTAGAAAAAAATGCACTATAAGCGTGTTCATTAAATTTTGAACATATAGGAAATGGAAAAGAATTCAAGAGAAGAATAGGGAAGAGTATTGCATTGAGTATGCAATTGCATTGATACTTTGGGTAATGCATTGAGCCTACCTAAATATCACATTACATACAGTTGGTACACATGGTTTATCTAAAAGTCAATCAAAGTCAAAGACCTTAAAAGTCAAACCTTCATTTTTAATTTCCAGTCAACCTGTTTAAAATTTTTTACTGAAGAATTTTGGGAACAAGTCCCTAAATAGTGTTCATGATTATACCTATTTATCTAAATATATTTAAAGTGTCCATCTCATGTAATCAAGATATTTTTCTCCAGTTTTCATAAACAGCCTGTGAAACAGATATAATGATCAAGGTTGGATGACCTAAAGTAGTGGCAGAAAACAAATTCTTTGCGTGAATGTGACAATAATAACACAAAACCCTTGCTTGGCATTGAATTTAAAAAATAAAACTTCAATGGTTATATTTATGCCTTCAAAAATGCTAAATTTAAAATAAATTAGATTTTTCATTGATATAAGTGATCAGCTGACATTAATAAATATTTATCTATGATTTAAAATCACTTCAAATGGTAACATAACTACATATTGGCATCTCATTGTACTCATCCATGTTGACCCGCAAAGATAAAATCTTCACCATGCTGCCTAGATAGTCAACAGTATCTAAGTGCTCGAATAGAAGTAATTCCTTCCTTCAAATTTTCCATTGCATTTAATAATGTGGCTGACTAAATCTTATGTAACCTAAAATTATGCTGTGACAAGATTGAAAGGAACCCTCTAAAAAATTAATAGATATGCCCTTGTGAAAATTACACATTTCAATTTCAACAATATTCATGCATAAGAATTAAAATGTTGTCAATGTCTAGCAATTCACCCAACTGTTCCTAGAGTGGACCATTTATCTCTCTCTAGCTGGGCCCATGTATTAATTGAGCCAGTCATCTTACCAGCACTACCTATTTGGCCTATGCTGACCATCATCCCCTTGAATGATGTTTACATGTGTAGAATAGAGTAACAGTGGACAGTAGTTAGTGTTTATGATTGGTCAGAGGTAATCTTGCCTGCCCTCCTATCTCCAAAATTCCAGGCATATTACTTCTTATAGAAATGTATATAAGCATCAATAAAATGCATGCAATGATTGTTGTAACCAAGAAAATAATAGGTTAAGAAATCTATGTGTTATCAGAATGGATGGGAGTTAACATATAACATTGCTCACTATTTTTCTCCTGAGTATTCTTCCCTGCCTCATGGCTAATAAGGAAGACACTCTTGTATCCATAAATTAAATACACTCAAGTGAATCTGTCAATTTGATATATAATATGCTTATATCTTCTGTATCAACGAATTAAAAATCGCAAATAAAAAATAGCATTGAAAAATCAAATGCTGGGATATTCACCGTTCAAATTAATTAAGATATGCAAAGCTAATTGGATCCTTTAGTTAATACTTGTTTTTGGATTTTCTTAGGTCTCCCAGAAGGACATGATGCACCAATGTCCCCAAATTCTTTCCCCTACAATCATGGATACAGGGCACGAAGAGATGATGGAGAATGTGGTAAGTAGCAAAACTGTTAAAAGAATCTTGACAGTTTTAATAAATGATGATTTATTTAGATTAATAAGCGTAAATAGATAGGCACATGCCTATTTATGGAGTGTTTCTAAAAAATTTGACCTCATAAATGTCCTGTCTCACTTAGTGTCATTTTTTATAAATTTTATTGACAGAAATTTCCTATTTTCACAATGTTCATAATTATTTTTTTCTCTACTGGAAGTGTAGTAGGATAAATCGATTATTAATATAATTTTAGAAATAATAGTATATGGCATACTGTCAAGGATATAAACTCTATATGATATGAAACATTTAATTGTTCAATTAACTCCCAGATAGTCCATATACTTTTGGCAAGCTTCATTCTCACTTATTTTGGCAGTTTGAAGATAAGACTCATTTTATTTTAAGATTTAAATAAGTATGATTCAAGCCCATAGCAAAATTTGAAATAATTATATTAATAGCATTATAGTAATTGTTATTCACATTTCCAAAGTATATTCCTATAAAAAGTCTTAAGCAATGAATATCGATAAGGTATTTCTTCTATAGGTAGTGCAAATATATGATTTTAACTCAATGGATATATTTTACCTATAGCATTCTTTATCTTCAGATTAAAATGATGCTTTATAAATTAGTATGATACAGGTCCTCTAAAGCATATATTATTTCCATTTACAATCCAAAATGCAGTGAATAATAAGTTTATCTCAAGATTGGTTTAGTTCTGCACCAAACCAGGTTTTCCAAAATTAATTGCTTTATTTGGTTTTCCCTTTTGATTTTGTCATGGAGGTGTGTGGTAGTCCAGTGGGTAGAGTGCTGGGCTACTGACGAGAGGGGGCCTGGGTTGACACTTCTAGCCAATCTCAGCTTCACTCAAGCTGTATAATTTTTTTGGGTATTAGATTTTCCTGGGTCACCATAAGCCCATACCAAAGGGACCATACCCTACCTTCAAGTATGAATTTCAAACATCATATTAGGCTTAGTATTAGGTGAGCTCTATCCTCACCTATCAAATCAAACATTTGGGCTGATTCCTGTGGTTTTGCACTCTTGGGCTGCTGTTCCTTGGATGGGAAGTCAAATCAAATTTGGCAATAGAATTCATGCCACCCGCATATATTGATAAAAAATCTGTTAAACCAAACTTACTGCAACATTGTCTGCCGAGACCAATTTGTTTGATTTAAACTTGCCAAAAAGCTTCGGACTTGATATTGTAAACTTGTTTCCAGCTTGACTTTCAAAGATGAGCTTGAATCCAATCTGATTCGGACTTGCTATCTGGGTTGTAAAAGTATTTAAATATTTTCATCTAAACTATTATGACTACTTAATTCCTGTCATTAAACATTTCATAAATATATAGAAAAAGAGCATCTGAATTTAAGTGTAAAGTAACTGATAAAATGAAAATAGAAGTAAAGCCCTTTTTTTGAAGTTTATTGAGCTTTAATTGTAGGTGTATACCTATTCTGTTTGATTGGGCAGATGAATGAGATTATTAATGTGATATCATTTTTCTCAGTAGGTATTGATAAACTCAATGTTTTAATCAAAAAATATAAAATCAATAACGTATTTGGTTTCCACAAAAACTTTCTGTTGGAATGTGTATAGCTATTTGTATACCATATATCCCAATGTTACCCACATGTATTGTGATACAATATTGACTGAGTCTCTATGTCCACTTATGTTTGATTGTTTAAACTTCACAAAAATAAGTTTCAGGATTTTTAACAGGAGCAAAGAGTTGTTTTAATCTCATGTTGATATTTTGGTTCCTAGTTGCTTAGCATGATTTGGAGGCCATACTTGTTGGCATTTCAAAGCTGGAAAATATTTTCAAAAACTTTTTCACAACCCTTAGGTTTGTTCTGCCATTTTCCTTAGCCATTTTTAATGGAATATTACAGGTTTATTGGAATAAGATACTCATTTGTGAGCTCTTTGTTTTGCCTGTCATGAGTGTTGGCAGAAACTAATGTGTCCTGAAATTTCACTGAACATGATTGCTTTAATGATTAATTTTATTTTGGATTGCTAATAGTTCCATGAAATATTACCTATGCCAAAGTTAATAAGTCACATAAAACAAAGTGCAGAACATAATTGTAAATTAATTACTGACTCAATAAGCCATTTTATGGGAAATTTTATCTTTTATATTTACCATGGCCTTCTGCAAAATTCTGCATATAAATTTTAGTTATGAGGTACCTAAAGCAAATAAATGTCCCATGTGAATGATTGAAGGGAAAGGTTCTTGTTTATGATATTGCATAAGAATATTGCTCATTTGTGAAATTTTGATCTTGTTGCCAACACTCATGCCATTACTATTTCAAACCCGTGCACAGTGACACAGTAGCTTTGATAACCCCATTCCTCGCATGGCCTTCTTTTTTTATCTCTTGTAGAGACACTTTCATCCTCAGATGGAGGTGGCTCCCCTACCGATGCCTTCCTCTCTCACCGTTCAAACCCTTCAAACAAGCACTCACCCTCTCCTCTTGGTGTTCCACCACACCCGCCACGCAGACCCCAGAGCCAACCCTCCCTACCATCCTCTGTCTCTCCCACGGAACCCTACTGGGGTCAGTATGACCCACAGTACCGTGCTTATTCCCCTTATGCAAATCCCATGCTTGAGGGCAGTGAGCATTATGACCCTTCCTATTGGTGGAATGGGGCTGAGTCCCAACCTCAAATGTGGGACCCTTACGCTTATGCCTCATACATGGCTGGGTATGAGGCTGCCACGGCTGTGGCCACTTCGGCTTCCCCATATGGCACCCCTGCTGCATCACCCTCACCTGCCCAATGGGGGAGATATCCCCCTCAGCCGATGCCCTACCCTTACCACCATCCTCGATACTATGGAGGTTACATGAACGGTGACTCAGATGATTACTCTGGGTATTCATCAGCTGAAGAAATGGCTTATTATGGTAGAATGCAAGCTGCTGCAGCTGCAGTCCCTGCTAAAGATGTCAATCCATCTCCGTACAGTTACCAACAGAGTGGAATGTATAAAAATGGTTATGAGGCACAGAATAATCCCTCAACTTCTCCAACTCCCCGCATAGTTGTGACCCCTTCGGCCTCAGAGGGTTCTCAGACCCCAACATCGTCGAAAGCTCAGGCTGTGGATAAATCACCAAAACAGAATGTAAAAAGTTTGAAGGTAGATTCTCCAGGTAGTAATGCTGATGGACGAGAATCTGCCACATCGGAGGAGGAAGAAACGGAGACAGAGGTTGAGACTGAAGGAGAAGGTGAAAGTGAGGATGCAGAGGGAGATAGATCCCCTGGCCTGCAAGCAATTAGGTCTGTCTCGAATGTTGGCGTCTATGATGGTGAGGGCACACCCTTGGCTGAGAGTTCTTCTCGCTCTGGCTGCTCTTCCATGAATGAAGAGGAGGAAGAGAGTGAGGAAGAAACGACTGAGGAAGAGGAGGAGGAAGCAGAGGAAGATGAGGAGTTAGCTATGGAGCAACTGCAGATTCCCAAACAGCTCAGCATTATATATGAAGAGAGTGAGAGTGTGGCAAGCAATTCTGAGGCTGAAACAGAAGCTTCTGGTAGGAGTGGTGGGAAGGTGAAGAAGTCTAAGTCCAAGAGCAACCAGAATGAGACTGAAGGAGAAACAGAGGAAGAAGAGACTGAAGAGGAGACGGAGGAGGAAGAGACTGAAGAGGAAACTGAGACTGAAGAAGAGGAAAAGAAGAAAGCAGAGAAAGGAAATAAGATAATGGCATCAAGCAAGACATCAGTGGACCAGGATGTTGGGTCCGATTCGGGGAGTGAGGGAGAAGCTGGATCTTGGGATGGAGAGGCATCCTCAACAGTCACTGTCAGGCTGCCACTGAAGATAAAAGTCAGTCGCTCAGATGATGATGAGCAAGTGACAACTGTGATTGTGGGTGACAGTGAAGTTTGTAAATCCAGCTCAAGTGACAGTGAGAAAATGGAAATAACCACAGGTACTAAGACTAAGCATGAGGATAAATCAGATACCATAGCTGGTGAGTCAGATGATCCAAATGTTTCAGTCACCCTGTCTGTCCCTGCCAAAACAAAGGTAGAAAAATGGCGGGAAGAATCTTATAAATATTCAGCTGGGGAAGATAGTGACCCAGAAAGTGAATGTGAAACAGATGACTCCCGAGAGATGTCTAAATCTCCCTTGCCCACAGAAAAGTCAAAGTCCATTTCCTCTGAGCCAGATTCCGAGGTAAGTGTGACTGTCTCATTGCCATTGGCAGCAGAAATGGACAAAGCTGAAGGTGCTGCTTTCAAAAAGAGTAAGAAAATTGAAGAGGAGGAATCAGATGAGGAAGAGTCTGAAGAAGAATCTGAAGAAGATGAGGAGGAAGAAGGTGAAAGTAAGGCACGGCATGAGAGTGAATCACCATTTAGCCACTGGGAAGATGATTCAAGTGGCACTAGCATACAAACTGTGAAGGTTGGGCTATGTGGGGCAGCATCTGCCCCTATCACTTCAACTGTGGGTGGGAGGAGAAACAGCAGTGCATGCTCTGACTCTGGAGGATACCAGAGTCAGTCTAAGGAATCTGGAACTGGGGGAAAGGAGACAATCACAAAGGTGGAAGAGGAGAATGTGTCTTCTGAGAGCTCATCAGAATCAGATGAAACAGAAGATGAGGATGAGGAAGAAGAGGAGGCGAATGATAATAATCCTGTGGGAAAGTCAGCTGAAAAGTTAACTGAGAAATCAACTTCAGAAGTTTTCCAGATTGAAGCAATAGGAATAACAGATGAGTTTAGTGATTCACCTAAATTAGAAAAGAAGGTTAAGAAATCAAAATCAAGCTCATCTACAAAGAAATTAAATATCACATCTGAGAATGTTAATGAGCCCCCTCCACCTCCAGCATCTCCTCCTGGTAGTGAGGATGACTCTGGTGTTACAGATCTGAGCCGCCACATATCTGATGTTGAGTGTGACAGCTCATCCACTGGAAGAGGCAATCAATCAGGTTGTGCAGACCCTGATGATGATGCAGCCGCAGCTGCAGCGGCCATTGTGGCGCAAGTGTTGGAGAGGAGGGGAATGGTTGAGTTCCAGAGGGCTGCCACTCACTCACGTCTCTTCAATCTCCTGAGAGATGCTTGTGAAGATGATGGTAGTGAAGATGACCAGAGGGAAATTGAGCAAGAGTTCATCAAATCAGATGAATTGTCTCCCGCCAAGGAAAGAGAGGTGGATGAGGAGACTATAGATATTGCAAAGAGGCGACGTCAATTAACCCTACCTCTCCGTGCCAGAGAGGCAAGTCAGGGTGGAGCAGACAGCTTGTCTTCATCTTCTGGAGTGGCATCTCCAGCATCGCCCACCGCTTCTGCAGAGCGTCTTGTGGGTGAATTGGTTGCAGAATTACAAAGGAGGAAGTATACCCAAGCATTGCAGCACCGTAAGAAGCCAAAGAAGGTGCCATTAGCCAAGCTTCATGCTGCCGCCTTAAGGATCCTCCAGGAAGATATGGATCCCTATGACACTGCCACTGGAAGCTCTCCATCTGAAGATGGGAGTCCAGCAAGGAGGCCGCCTCCTACACACACCGATTATGTTCATTCACCTGCAGAGTATTATGCACCTATGGGCTATGCAGATCCTGCATACTATAGGGATTACTGTGATTATTACGCCACATGGAGAGATAGTAACGGGTACATGAGATGTGGTGAAAGATGGGACCAACCCACATGGTGGGGAGAGTATGATGTTGTTCCTTCGAGAGCTTTTAGACTGTTGAGGGAGCATGCTACACCAAAGGGCTTCAGTGGTGGTGTAATCCATGGCCTCTGGGCCAAATGCCCCCGGGTGCCCAGCAGGGATGGCATCCACCACTACCCCATGAGTCCAGATGTAGGTGATAGAAGTGAACCCAGTCCTACACCTGACCAAACACCCTGTTCACCTGAGGCGACTTGAACGCATGAGAGAGGGGGGGTCGGGAGGGTGGGGGGCTAAAAGGTCGTGATGAAGGCAAGGAAATCCAAGGTGTGACCTTTCCACGTTTCACTATTATCTTCCCCATACCCTTCCTCCCCACTTATGAAGAGTCACGGCCTGGGGCCAGCAGGCATATCAAAAACAGGTCATTGAAAAGTAAAAAATTTTGCCTAGTTTTGTGGGCTAATATTCCCTCCTTTTTTTAGTTAATCTACTTTTTTTCTCTACTACATTCACATACCTGTAATAATTGTTAAATTTTTTTATTTATTTTTGAGCCAAATAATAATACCATGAGTGTTTGAGTGATGCGTGCTGAGGTCTCTCTGGAGTAAACTCCACCATTCCCTTTCATTCAAATCAAGAATGAATGATAGTGCCTAGGAAATTATCATAAATTTAATTTCCCAAGAAGGATATGCTAAAATAAAAATGAAAGGAAGAGGTGTTTTTCTCAATGTAAAAGGAATGGATATGAGAGTTAAGTGCAAAGAAGATATTATGTACTGAATCTTTGTTTGAGAAATTCACTTTCTGAAAGCCGATTCGGTGAGCTGAAATAATAACAAAAACTTTTAATGCTTTCAAGAGATTTCCTTTGGACTGGAGGCCTGCAATATTTTAATAACTATATGAAAAAATATTGAGTAACTTTAAGGAAGCATTTATGCCTATAACCTTTCTGAGCTCTGCACTTATTAAAGTGTGATTGACTTAATTTTGTCAATTTTTCCTTGAATTGTAAAATAATCGGTGTAAATTTATCGGCAAGATGTAAGAATATACTGTTGCATTTTGCACTCGTGTTTTGACAGTTTTTATATCCTTTTGATTCTTTGCAATGCATTAACAGCTTCATCCCTTAATTAGTTATCCAATGTACTAGAAATTCATATCGTCTCACCTACGGCTGGTATTAATTTCTCCACTATGGACTGACACTTAAAAAGGACTGCGATTGGGTGTGGTTTGCTTCAAAGAGATTGTGAGGATCCTCTCTAACTGATTTTGTGATGTCGTAGTGTCCTGTTTTGTTCATTATGTGCACTTAACAATTAGGACTAACTTGCCAACAATAGAAAAAGAAATCATCCACTGAGTTCAATGATAATATGTTAGGGAAGGTAAATTAGTTTCACATTTAAAAGAAGGTTCACATGTGTTTTCATAGAAAAATGAAAACACAGTAAAAAGTGACACTTGGTGATAAAAGTAATTTTTTTCATTGTAAAAATCCAGATATCTTCATATCTGAGTACCTGAATATCACTTAGTCAAAAAAACTTAAAAAATCCTTCCTCAAAAACTCAGAAAAGACTAAATCTCATTGACAATGGTGGATTCAGTTATTCTAAAATCTTAATCTCTGCCTTTATAATCTGGCAATACCACCTAAATTTCACTGCGTAGATAATATTAAGTATTTGGTGTATCTTTGGCCTGGATATCACATACTTTTGAGGAAACATACATGTAAGCATGTAGGAAGAAGCATTCCAGTTTATTCTGTGTCTTCATTAAGATTGAAATATCTTAATGTGCATGTCACTAAGCACATTTTATGTTCAAATGATCTTTTATCCAACTCACACAACATATTGTCATACAGTGTGTAGTCTAAAATTACATTGCACTGAATGAGATTGGTCTGCAATGAGGAAATAATTTACCTACAATGCAAATTGCAATATATGCCCATTAATGGGTACTTACCCTCCTGATTAAACTCTTAAGTGATGTTTAATATTTGTATTTGATGTATCTTTCTATAAACTGGTAGGAATACTTACTTGTGTTAGATTATTGCTATCAGTCCTTCAATTTTAAAAACTATCATAAAAATTATGGAGATTATTCAACTACATAAAAATATTTCCTTGTGGTTCAAATAAGTTCCAGGCTATAGGATTGTTTGCTATGCACAGTAACAGAAATGGGTGTGTACATTTAGTTTAAGTTTTTACAATCAAGTTATAAAATAATTTTCCTCTTTGCCATTAATGAATTTTAGTATTGATATTAGCTTGTGGACTCAGAAACAGAATTATTTATGTGTAAGTATAAAACCTTTAAACTATATCTCAGTCATTCTCTTCAATGATGAACCTAGGAATCTATATATTATGAAAACTATTTTTGTTAGGTTAATCATTACCCCTGAATGGTAAACCATTTATCATTGACTGATGTTCTTAAAAAATTTTGACACTTAGGAATAATGCAATGAATGTAATGGAGTGTTTAAATAAGTACTACCTGCCTACTGAAATATTCACTCATTTTATTTCATCTTCAGAGTATTTTTTCCTCCTCTGAAAGTTAAAGTGGACCTTATATACAAGTGTTGAATTACTGCTGAAAATGATTAGGATGGTTGTTTTTATAATTTTTATGGTACCAACATATTTTATTTTTGGGTTCCCCTAATCTTTTATCAATTATGCCTCATTAATATTTATCCTGCTTTAATTATAAATTTGTTATTTTTCTCTGAAGCTACCTGCTCATCTTATAACACATACCTATACATATTTCATGCCTTGATTCAATTATAATGCAAGATAATGCATGAAATTTGCTGAATAAGTGTGCATGATATGAGAAATATTTTAGTTCCAAAGTATTCCAATCTTCTTAAGGTGTTCTCGTGCGTTTGGAGTTGAGTAGATACTTGCTTCAATGAGTGGTAGATTTGATCCATCAATTTGGTAACTTTCAAAATAAGTTGTACGTTTCTGTGTGAAGGTGTTCCATGAATGGTATTTGAACTTCAGCATGCATGGAGAACTGTTGAATCCAAAAATATCACAAAGCATGCCTGAAAAATAAAACAGTGAAATGCAACAGTTTCTGAACATATTTTCTTTGATGTAAAAGTATTTTGTAAATTTCTCAAATGTTTTAAATAATCAAACTACTGCAATTGGCTTTCTCATTGTGTTTTCAATAACAAGGTGGTGATTGAGGAGCAATATCTTAATTCAGACTTCATTCTTTCCAGGCCCAGGGCAATCAGACATGTGAGGCTCATGTTCAGGGAATATCAGCTATGTGGGGATTCAGCAGTGCTTTCCATACCCCACGTAGTCATTTATTTCAATGAAAGTTTTGAGCCATGGCCAGGATCAATTGAAAGTGTCAATTATTGTTTTAATGGCTACCAACTCTGCCATTTATGTACAGTCATAGTATCATCTCAGCTGGTTTTTATGGTTTGTTTCATTGTGAAGAAAAATGAATCAGCATATTTTTTTCTTGCATGCCTAATGATCCTATCACATGGTGCCTCATTACAAAGATGGCACTTTACAATCAGTGCCTCTCACATAGCAATGTGGTGCTTTGTCTCTGGTGCTTTGCATTTTTAGCTAAATAAGTCTGCAGAACATTTCATTGATTGGGACTTATCAAGATCGCTTTGAAGCCTTAATCTACATGGCTAGCACAGATTTTGCTGTCATCAGAGATACAGTGGAATTCGGGTGGTGTCGAGTGTAACATGATATCATTGCTGTATAGTTAATGTGAATACCTGTGATTAATTGTGGAATGGTATAATGACTCTGAATTGGGGGACAAGAGTACAGTGTTACTTTCAACAGAATATTTCTGCTGTTGGAATTAAATTCATTTAAGTTCTCTGAATGCTTCAAGCAGTGCTAAAATGCCATGAAAAATAGTAATGCTTTACTTTATTTTGCCACTTTGTTCCTCATGTTCCCTCAAGAGGATCGATCACTCATTTCTATTCACTCTGTGCAAGTTGTGATTGTGAGTAAAATGAAGATCCATCTGAAACTGGAATAATGCCAGGACAAATTTATGCTTATTATGTGTTAATTACCATTCATTGTCATTATTTAGTTTTATGGCATGTTTTGTAAATAATATTTCACGAAAGCATTTTCCGTAATAACAATTTGTACATTCTTTCTGAGAAATGTATTAACTAGATACCACTGAAAGAACTCATGACTTAGAAGCTCTCTGTCATGTAGGTTTTAGGTAGTTTTATTGTCACATGGATAGCTCATAATAGCATGTGTGTTTTGATGAGACTGTAAAAGTGGAAGTATGTATTTTATTACAATGGCAAACTCTAATGAAACTTCTCTCAGATTGTTTCATTACATCTGGTGTAGGTTCACTCTCAGTCTGAAACTTCCATTTATACTGTTTTTGAGTGAAAACTTGATTTTCATTTTAAGTAGACCATTACTTAATCTTTACTGTCAGTGAAGACGGGAAGTATGGTTTATATTTTACCGAATGGTATTAAAATTGTTGCAAATCTTTCATCTGATAGCAAAACTGCAATAATTTTGATGGTTTGTTTTTTTTTTGATGAGCTTAAACCCTTCTTTCTTAATTCAAATTAATTTATAAATGCATGAAAACCAAGCATTGTTGTTATATATTGTGTGCTGTAAAAGAAATTTGTACTAAATAAAACAAGCACAGTTTTTCCCTATTGATTGTATTATTATTTGATGACATTTGTAAACCACTAGATTTTGTACAGGAATTTAGTATGAAACATTTTTATTGCATATAATATTCAGAACTAGTCTCTGGTGGATGCAAGCACTGTGAATGCAGCAATTTGCTAATGCTTCACTTTTGCTGATGCATGTGGAGGTGTGGGGCTCCCACTCCACTTATCCTCCTGAGGGGTTGACATAGCGGACACCAAAAGTAATGATTCTGCAGTTTCATCACTTGAGGGCAGAAATGCATTCTTGCAGTCGATGCTTCTGAGGGGGGGGGGAGTGGAATTGCTCTTATAAAAAGGTGACCTTCAAACAGATAGTTCATCATTGTGCTTTCCTTTACTGTGCAGTCAGAAAGAGCTTGTCACATTGTTGGAGGAATCCCGGCCAGCACAATGGTCTCAAAGATGGTGAGTGACTGAAATTCCATTATCCTTCATCAAGATGTGTTCCTTCTATTAACTGTTAATGATATATTATTTACTTATTTTATAATGCATTTTGCACCTACCTCCCATTTGCTTTCATAAATATTTCTATCTTTCTGAATATTATTTAAGAGATACATACCACAGAAATGTTCAGTTTTATTCAATTGATAATTTTAATAAAGTCGTATATTAGTGGGGGCATAGTAGTCCAGTGGTTAGAGCGCTGGACTGCTGACTGGAGGGTCCGGGTTCGATTCCTGGTGACGATCATTTCTGCCCACCTTGAGATTCACCCAACCTGTGTACCATTTTTCGGGTACCAGGTCATCCTGGGAAATCACAGGCTGTGCAGGGAAAGAAATGGGCCACTCTACCCTTATGTGTGAATTTTACATGCCATTGGGTGAGCTCTACCCTCACCTACCAAACTGACCTTCGGGCTGATTGCTGTGATTTTTTAATATATTAGTTTATTATTAATTATTAGTTTATTAGATTTATTTTCCAAATAAAATGTGTGTTTGGGATTAATTTTATTTATACAACTATATTTTGCTATCAATCATCAGTAATTAATTTTTTAAACATCCTCCATTACATTTCTCTTCAGATTCATAACTCCTTAGCTAGTGTTTTTGTGCCCATTAAATCCAGATTCTATGCCCTGATATCTTTGCTTTTCCTACAATTTTAACTATTTGTTAACAAAGAGAAAGATAAAGAATTGCTATGTAATCTATGTACTTTGATTCTTCTTTGACTTACTTCTGTGTGCTATTTAAGAGAAAATATGGCACTTTAAGGCTTTATTTAATTTAAAATTTTAATTGATGCATCCATTAATATAATCCATTAATAAATCCACCATTAATAATCTATCCATTAATATATCACGGTTACAAAATGTGGGATTTCATTTTAATCTTTTACCTGCATATCATGTGCCAAATACTAATGATATATTTTCGATATGAAATGTGATTTCAATTTCTTGGTCAAGTTTATTTGACTCCAAGTGAGTGTCGTCATGAAAATTAAGTCAAGCTCACATCAAAGGATTCCCTGCTTTTCATAAAATTTTATTTCATTGCCGTAAAAAAGAGGACAGAAAACCTGTAAAAAAACAAGCAACTTAGATATCATCTGAAATAATGTTTCCTTTTTGCAGATGGCGCTGACCCTGTTCCCAGCCCTTGTCCTCCTCTCAGCCACCGTGTCGTCCACACTTGTAAGTGGCGACTATGGAATGGGTGGTTATGGCTCCAAGGGCTACGGGATGGGTGGTTATGGTGGCAAAGGCTATGAAATGGGTGGATACGGGGGGAAAGGACATGACATGGGAGGTTATGGAATGAAAGGTGGATACGGGATGGGTGGATATGGGGGGAAAGGCTATGACATGGGAGGGTATGGGGGGAAGGGCTACGATATGGGAGGATATGGAGGGAAAGGGCACGACATGGGAGGGTATGGGGGGAAAGGCTATGACATGGGAGGGTATGGGGGGAAAGGCTATGACATGGGTGGATATGGGGGGAAGGGCTATGGGATGGGGGGATATGGTGGGAAGGGCCATGACATGGGAGGGTATGGAGGGAAAGGCTCTGGAGGATATGGACATGGAGGCAGTTATGGAGGAGGTTATGGATCTTATGGTGGATCTGCTAGCTATGGATCTGGAGGATATGGAGGCCATAGTGCTGGTGGTTATGGAGGTTCTGGAAGTTACGGAAGTGGAGGTGGAGTTTATGGAAGTGGCGGATATGGTTCTGGAGGTCATGGTGGTTATGGAGCTGGAGGTTATGGAGCTGGAGGTCATAGTTCTGGAGGTTATGGATATGGGGGAGGCTATGGAATGCCTGCCACCTATAAGCCTCATGTGTCCATCACTTACCCCACCCCAAGCTACTCTACTGGATGCAGCTATGGTCTCCCCATCTTACAGCCTAAGCACCACCATGTGATTGTGCCTTATCCATCAATGGGAGTTAGCTATGGAAAGGGTGGGTATGAGAGTGGTTATGATGGTGGTTATGGTGGTAAGGGAGGCTATGGTGGTGGTTATGGTGGCAAGGGAGGCTACGATGGCGGCTATGGTGGTGGCTACGGTGGCGGATATGGTGGCAAGGGAGGTTATGAAGGCGGTTACGGTGGAAAGGGTGGCTATGGAGGTGGCCACGATGCCGGATATGGTGGAAAGGGAGGTTATGGAGGTGTCTATGGAGGTGGCCAC
>LYUA01000358.1:941864-956970 GCA_002093875.1 Calopteryx splendens
TTTGTTGCGAGTGCTCAAAAAATCATTCTCACGGAAAGGAATGTCACGGCAGTGCATTGAATGTACAACTTGGTAAAAAGCGTCACTTAAACCTATTTGCAGATTGCTACCTCACGAGATGCAAATATAAGAGATGCAGGTCAAATTGAAAATAAAAGTATTATTTCAAGTGAATAATTGTTAAAAAAAAGAGACGTAGTTATCGATTAGGAATTCTTTGCGGGACGTGATTTATAGAATTTCTGAAAAATGCAATTAACAAAAAGAGTAATGCGTGGAGAAAACATAAGAACCCTAAAGGGATAAATTGTGTAAGGGGAGTGACATAAGAAGAGCTACTTCGTACCATGAATATAAAATGGGAAGAGAATTATATTAGTGGTCAACTGATCAGGGGGAGGTTGTTTGATGGACCCAGCAAAATTGTAACACATGAACGTGGTTATTTTAGGATCAAAGCACTGATACACTTTCAAGTCTTGCTTCCCATTACTATAAATCTCCGAGCAGCTTGTATAAAGAAAGACTTTAATAATTAAGAATTGGAATGATGGGCTCCTTCCACCACATAAACCATGAAACTTTGAACCTTTTTGATAAACTTCAATTTCGCATTCTTTCTGCCTTTCTTCATGCTGTCCAGTATGTCTGAATTCTCTTTTCCATCTACCTGACTTGGTAGATGAAAATAAGCAAAGTAGCTTGGGCTAATTGAGACCAATTGTGTTAACTAAAGAAGAATTTACTAAGAGGCGGAAGTGAAGAGGGACAATAAGACGGGAAGGGAAGACGTAAGGACAATATAGGTGAAAGGTTTTATATGAAGCTTTGATTTGGTTCCGAAACTTGGTCGTGAAGGCTGCTTTGCCTTGGACAGACGTTGATTGAAGGACTCTGAGGTGTGAATTGGGAGAAGAATGGAGAAATAAATTGACAGATGCCAGGAAAAACGAAGAATGGTAGGGGAAGTGAGGTTTTTTGGGCTAATTCGAAGAAGGTTGGAAAAGTGGATGCAGTAGATATTGAGAGAAGATATTACTATCCTGAAAAGTCCAGGAAATATAGGAAGGTGCATTCAAATCAATCCCTTCCAATTACTTTGGAGGCAACTTCGCGACATAGCATTCATTAAAACAGAGATAATGCTCATGGAAAAAAGTACTCACCCAAGACCTCATTCTGGCGATAATTCCAGTCAGAGACTGTACACAGAGGTTGAACTGACTGAATGGAAGGACTCCCGTGGTTTCTTTCTCCTGAGCATTCAGTGGCAAGGATGGTGCCTTATATGTAATTTATAAGGTCTGTCATTGGCCCAGCCAAAAAGTCCTAATGGACCACGTGACTCGGTGCTAAACATTCGCACTTCCCTTGCGGCCCCGTCGTCGCTTTGACGGGTGAATCCCATTTCTTTTACTGGAGGCGACGTCACTGCGGGCTTCACCCTCCACCGCCAATCACGGCGAACCATGATTTGAGATCTCTTTAATTCGCTTCGAGCCCAAAGCGTAAATTCCACCTCATCCCTTTCCAATCGGTGTGCAGGGGGATCGGATCGGTTCGATGGCATCCCCACGTCAATGAATTGGATCTTATGAAACGAAAAACATTCGGTATTCTCCCATATCCTACATGGCATCATTGCCCACCTGATGATGATGCAAATGATGTCAGGAGTCCCGTGTCTTAATCGACTAATACAATTTCAGGCTCAAGGTTAATCTCTGGTTAGTTGCTGGTGGACTGCGAAAGAATGTTGGACCTTGTCGGACGGATGCATTGTTTGCGGTGAAAGGGAAAGAAATGTATTTGTGAAGAATAAAATCAACTGCTCTGCATGTGGGTTGAACTGTTTGCACACTTCGAAAGTCAGGCGAAAATACTTCAAAGTGGCTTTTGTCAAAAGGTGAGTTTAATGCCAGCTTGGTAAACTTCATTGGTCCAGTCAGAGAACCCTGATTTCTTCATTTCTTTTTTCGGAAACGAGATAGATCGTTTTTAACATTTGGTCACGAATTTAAAATAAACGTAATCTTTCAATATGCCAGGAAGTAACGTGTAATTAAAGAGCCTTGACGATGGAAAAAATTCCCTTCCATGAGCCAACTTTGAAATTATGTATAAATTTCCTTATGTTATGCATAAAAAATTTAATACTTATTTACGTTAGCCACATTAGCATAAACCAGGAAATGGATTCGAGTGAACTCCTTGAATAATAAGCTTGTAGGATGTGTATTTGCGAAAAAACCTTAATAAGCACATGTATAGAGATAAGCATATAAACAATATTATCCACCTTAGTTAAAAAAATACTCCATACCATTATGTCACTAAAGCTTTAAAAATCTAATAATAGGTACTCTACATAAATGAATTTAAAATCAGACTTGGTATTACTGTTGATCATTTACTTGGAACACATCCATGTTTTGAACCCAGGAATAGAGATTTTCATTGGCAAATTAGTTATGTTATCAATATGTACCTTCCATCGAAATAAATCCTGATTCTTTGATAAAAATTCGCTTTGCCTCCAAACCTAGATGTTCATTAAGGTATTAGGGCTAATAGTCACTAAAGTACGTTAAATTTATATTTTTAGAGTATAAAAAAAAGATTATGTAAATATTTTTTTCTATATGACTACAGCGAATAATAGTACTTTGCCCTATCGATCTCTGACTTACTAACTTTTAGGTAATTTGATTTCTTTTATCGTCTTCATATTTGAATGGGATTTCAGATATTAGGTCCTCAGCATGAAATACCTACTTAAGTTCCGCTATAGGTTTCAGTAATTATTGATTTATAGCTGTTAAAAAAATAAGGATGCGATGAAAAATATTTATTATTTATGAAATGTGAAGCTAACATTTTTCATCTGATTGTACCTTTAGGTTAAAAGGAAAATTATGTTTAATTGTCTTTATATTCGTCATATTAAAAAAAATATGCCGTCCGACCTTGATAATTAAATTTTTATTTGCCTTGACATGGGTAAGTCATGGATAGCGGCTCACCTGAACTTTCACAGTAAAAGTAACTTCTTCTCTGGAAATACACTATTGATCAACATGCTGTAGGTTTTTTGAGAATCAGTTAAGTGAAAATTTTTCATATGGCTGAGCTCCATCAGATTGCTTGGAAAACCTTGTAAAAAATACGAATATCATTAACGCTGGTATGAGAAAGTGATCCTTTATTGTCATTAAATTAGTCTTCCTTATATATATATATTTAGCAAAAAACAATGTTAAATTCATTGGATACTAGTGAGTAAAATGTTATTTTATGCATGCTGTGATACATGTGCCTGTTTTCAATAAATAAAAACTTCTCAAGTGTAGAAAAATATTACCTATGTTGACTAAAATATAGATTTGCTCCGGTCATCTTCTTCTCACTTAATGCTTCAGTTTTCACATAATGCTTCATAATAATCAGTTTTTAACTTTAACTTTTAGCAAACGAATCTCAAATATGCTACGTCGTTTCATTATACGGTAAAACCAATGATTGAGCTCTGCGTGCTACGGCTTCTCCTCCTCGAATACTCCATTTCATTGCAACTTCTTGCATCCTCTAATATCTTTATGACGTATTCCATTTGTGACCTTCCTCTGCAGCTCTCTTAATCCATTCTGCCATCCTTCCCATTTGTTACCTTCAGGAAGCCGTAAAGCCTTGGAGTATGACCAGTTAATTTCTCTATTCACAACGTTTTTTCTACCCCTACTGATCACTGATAAGAAGTCAGATTTTTCATCAGATCCACGAATTTAATTTTCAACATAGTTCAGTGAAAACACATTTTCCTTGGTTAAAATATTCTCTCTTCTGCCCATGCTATTTATTGCCAATATCGCTTCACGTATCTGGACGTTGGTAGTCGTTGAACTAAAGTCCACTTTTAGACTTCGGTTATTAATGGGTGACTCCTAATAGACTTATGCGTGTGATGGGAAATATGTTATGCTCTAAGTCCTTAAAATAAAAGTTATATTTAGAATCAATTTGTAGAAACAAATATTACTACAAAGATTCCTAAAAATAATTTGTTTTCTAACTCTTTTGTAAAATTAGAACAGGCGAATGGCGCACGATTGCTTCCGATATCCAAATTATGCGCTCTTACTTAGAAGCTTATAGCTTTCAGCAGTCATTTCTTCAGGTACAATGACGGAATTGTCAGGATTTCTCTCCTTAATGAATCATTTCCTGACATTTCTTTTGGAACATGGCTCTCAATATTGCAAAGCCAGAGCACCCAGGAGCTAGTATTATTTTGCTTAATCGATATTGCCGTAGATTTGACAGTGTTCGAAATTAGCAGATCTTATTTGTTTGAAAGCCTTGTTTATTTTATGCACAGAGTTTTAGAAATTCGATAGAATGTTAATAATTCGCAGTTAGAGCATACCCTTTGGGTGACTGAGGGAGACAGCTATTCGTTGGTCTTGCACTAAAATGCTCTTCTCTTTTTCTCGAAATGGGGGTTTTTGGTCGTGTAAATCTCAGCACTATTTTCAGGAACTTTCTTCATACCATGGCAAGAGATAAATATTATTATAATATTCAATTCAAGATTATATTATCATATCTAGCCCAAAATATAAAAAATATTCATGATAGTAATTTCAAAAATGAGTATATTCGCGCTTCACGGCAGGATCGGCCAAATTATTGATATCAGAAGTCATTATTTAAAGTTTATTATCTATTATGAGGTAATAGATAATTTTCTAAGTGGTGTAAAGTTTCCTTATCTAAGACAAAATACTCAGTCTTGATCTTGGTTCTTCACCTCATGCAACTTCGGTTCGGTGATTCGTAGATGTTAGCATTGGGTTAATCACCTTTTATTCACGTTTTTGAAACGTCATTGTTAAAGAAACTGATTAACACATTAATTGCTTTTTTTGTTTCAAATGATTTTGTTACATAACCCATAATGTTTAATAGTGTTACAATTTTCAGTTTTATTGCTTCTTTAATTATTTTAAATTTTCTTTTCCCATAACTAAGACTATTAGTTGTTGGAAAAGAATGCATTTTCAGGGTAGATATATCAAGAAACACAGGGCTGGTGTTAACGATGGAAATTGGTTGGGATGTTGGGGACATTTCTCCATCCCTACAGCATTTTCCCCCAATGTTAGTCGTCCTACTAGCACGTGCATTCACCTTGTTTTCTGCAACTATTGGTTAATTTCTGAGATGGGGATAGTGGCAAAACCAATTTTTCAATTGACCCAGCGTTGTTAACATAAATTCACTTTCGGCCCCTTTAGAAAGTGTCATTGTGGACATACCCTTTCTCTTTTATTGGGTCATTTAAATATGATCTCTTCTAAGCTCTAAGGAAATGCGTTCATCAAAATCCGACAACTGTAGAAGATATATGAGTTTTTGAAAGTACCGTATATCGGTTAAAATTTTTCACGACTAGCTAAAATCGGGAGTTTGAAAGCCAGTTTGCAAAGTTTGAATTTATTATTGGTTCCATAAAAGGTGCAAATGTTGTAGAATAGATGGAAAAAAATCTTGGTGGGTGAAATGACCTGCATGACTTCTAATTTAGGCGCGTATTTATTCACAGATTATATTATATATTTATCAACGGTTTGTAACTAATTTTTAGAAAGCATTAGACATAAGTATAGAATTCATGTTGGTAGAACGGTGTAAATTTGTTACATCTTGTCTCTAAAAATGTAAAACATTTTTTACCTTTCACAGTACATCTTTTTTCTATTTCTACCGTCCTTTTCTTTTTTCTTCTCGTCTAATAAATTGGATAGGGCTTAGATGAAAATGAATTTCAATCGGGAGTACACAAATAATGGTTTTGACAAATTTTATTGTGAAAATATACTTGAAAAAAGAGAAAACAGTGGTTTAGTGATTACAGAGGTATTGTTCTACCTTATCCATAAAAATATTACATTTACATGGAAATGCAAGGACGCAGCAGGGAGATGATATGAGGGGGGATATAAATTCGCTAGGAATGAAACAGTAGATCATCAGCACTGAGAATGTGTAGAGAGCATATTTTTGTGCGAGTTCATTTGCAATAGATCTTTTGCCCCAATAAGATGGAAATATATCCCTGAAGTGGGATGGCAACTTCACAAGCTCAGGAAAGAAGGGATCACTTCAGTTTATTTTCTTCTAAAAGACACGAAGTCGTAAATCCAATATATTGTCGAAAGCACCAATCAAAAAATGTTATCTTCTTTTTGATTTTATTGTTCGACTCCCATTCGGAGAATTATGGGCTCTCGATGAAGTGGTGATAGTTGTATCTTACAAAGTTTTTTCGATGCTCTGTTTTATATACTCACTACGGCGGACTTGTGACGTTTTTTTCTGGCGTTCGTGTCAACGTTCCCCTCCTTAGCGGCTATGTACAACGAGCTAGGTATTTTAGTGACTTCAACACTTGAATGGAAAAATATCTTTGACCCCCAGGTGATGTTCATCCGACTCGGGTTTCGTTTGAAGAGTGTTCATTGACCAATCACAAAGAGTCGGTTAGTGTTGATAAAGAGGGGTCTCCATTCACTTGCAGACTTTTTTAGAATGGACCACGGTGACCATATCCTCCATATCCGCCATAGCCGCCATAGCCGCCATAACCGCCATAGCCGTAGGGACGGAAGCCGTGTCCGTGGCCTCCATAGCCGTGTCCGTAGCCTCCATACCCTCCATAACCTCCTCCATAACCTCCGTATGGTCTGCCGTAGCCGCCATAGCCGTATGGCCTGTGGCCGTATCCTCCATATCCTCCATAGCCGCCATGGCCTCCATAGCCTCCATAGCCACCGTATCCTCCTCCAAGACCCAGAAGGCCAAGGCCAATGGCTTCGGCGGAGACGGCGATGACCACGAGAACGGCGACGAAAAGCTGGAAAAACAAAATGAGAAATCAAATTCGCACTCTTTTCTAGAAAGGATAATACTATAATTATTACCGTTAGAATATTCGGTTGCAGAAAAGAAGACTGAGGTTATAGATTCTATTGTTATCATAATATATGTCGAAAATAATGGTTGTAACATGTGTAACATCTATACTTACACGTATTTGATATTTTGTCATGCCTTCGTTTTTAATTGATTGAAAGAACAATAGTGGGTTTTTAAATCTTGCTGAATACTATTTTCTTTAAGATGTGCGATTAAGTCTCTCATTCTCTGACGTCTTTCTTGTGTTTGTAAGTAAATTAAGACCAATGAAATGTTACGGTGCAAAGTCAGTGGCTTAGAATATTCTTAAATAGGCCGGTAAACAGGGAAGCTGAATATAATACTTTCCTACCAATCAAATCAATTTAAACTTGTGAGAGCTAATGGGGTCGTTCACTCTGTCATGAAAACTCAATTTTATTCATGAATTCACTACATAGATCCAAGGAATTATTTTTCGGAAATTTTTTGTCCTGCGGTCATCCTTTAACTCTTAAAACGAAAATGAAAATACCCTTAAGCTGCTGCCCTTTCCATTAGTAATTCTAACGCCATCTGAGAGTCGGAAAGTTTCGGCCAACTTCTTTGGCACAGCAGGGGAAGATAGGCAAAAAACGTCGGTTGTGTGGACGTAACAACTACGGGCCAGCCCCTTCATTGAAAGGGCTGAGTGCCTCAGTTGTTTAGACACCTATAACTCGGAAACTAGACGAATTGAACGGATCAACGGAATATTACAGGTATTTTTTATTTATAAATTTTTATTAGATAAGGTGGAAAAAAGTGAATTCTTTTCAACGTGATGGTTTCATTGAGATCCATTTCATCATGTAGTGCACTGAAAACATTTCCTTTTTTATCCCCGATTAACCCTATTGCATTATACTGGATTTAACTTGCAGTTAGATATGCCAGATCGCAAGTAGTTAATCAGCGGTTTTTTTAAAAGGTAGTCATGCGGTGCGTTAATAATTCCATATTGGGGATTACATTTAAGAACGGATCTATAGAAATACGGGAAAGACGTTTCTTTTATCATTCTCCCTACGCTACTTAATGATCGGCAGGAAAAACTCATCACGAGTGCTAGAAACTTCCAACTTTTGAGCAGTATAGTTCAGTAATCCAAAATACAATGTTTTGTAGAATAAATAAATGTGGAATATTGGGTTTAACTTAAGGCATATTTTACACAGGTTATAATGTGAGGCCGGTGAGACTATTGGTGCGGAAGTCAGTAAGTTTTGTAGACAAGGGGAGTTATTTAGCTGACAGTGGAGGATTAAGCTGCATAGTGCTAGCTGGATTAAGGAATGACATCAGTGGTATTCGAAGCTCTTATTCCACTGCCTCCATTCCGCAGCTACGGGGAACACAGACCAGGGTGCTTATCTAATAGCGCCAAAATTCAGCGAATAGAAGCTTACTACTCGGCTATCCATAGGTACTTAAATCTTTCGTTGGAGTTTTGCCAATTTTTGCGAATCATTTGGCCGCGAAATCACACAATTGACGAGTATGAACTACATTTTCATACCTTTTTTACTATCGAATTTTTCAATAAATATTTCCACTCTTTCAATTGAAATACAGGAATTTATTTTTCGTTCTGAATTGCATTATTTCTAACGTTTCATGGATTGGAACACTTGTAAGATTTCTTTCCTAAATCTGTTAACTCTGCATTCTAGAGTTTGCGCTCTATACTTTCGAATCCTTTTTTGAATATGGCATTCCTCTAAATAAACGGCAGACTAGGTTTTAACTGTGTTGAAATTATAATCATCTGGTAGTAATGAATTTTCTTTTCCATTAGTGTACTTGATCTTAAACCCGGATTCGACATTTCATTTCCATCATCAGGTGTGTCTTTCATCGCTTCGTTCAATTCTCGCCAATTTTCGAAAAAATAGAACAAATGGCTATTTTATACCAAATCCGGGGTATATAATAGGAAAAAATATGATAAAAAATTCAAAACTGGCTGGATACCGCAAAATCCGGATTCTTTTTGGATAAGTATTTTTTTTAATATTACTGGGCAACTCTGGGCCATAATTCCCCACTGTGTTTGACCTTTCACGAAAGGTTTCTCCCTGGCCCACAAGGACTCCTTCCGGAACGGGAAATAACACTTTAAAAAAATGAAAGTTTGACTCGGACTAGAGACTCACCAGACCACGCATGTTGGCTGAGTTTATTGTCCTTGCGTCTTGCGGAAGATGACGAGTTGACCGGTTAGGGGCTTCTCCACAGTTGTCCTACGGCTGTGCACACCGATTCGAGACTGTCTTAATCGGACGAGAGCCCTTCCTTATATACCGAATCCGGCGCGCTGCTCCCAACGCAACCAAGGTGGGAGAGACCTCAAAAACTTCCCTCGGAAACACGTGTCCTTAAGACAATCCCCCTTCCCCCTCCCTCCGCGCAATCCCCTCCCTCACCCCTTCCCCACAACTCACGCCACCATCGCCTGGCCCCTCCCGTTTCGTCTCAACCCACCTTCGCCTTCCTCTCCCCGTACCCCTTTCCATTAACCCGCGGCACCTGTGCGTAACCCTATCAACTATCCCCCACCCGTCGCCTTTCGTCTCCGTTGGCCCCTCCTTAGAAATCAGCGTCTTTTCATTTTGCCGAGGCGGTCTACCGTAGCCGTCAGCCGTAGTAGTAGCCTTCTCACGCCGGGCGGCTTATTTCCCAGAGGGTATCCTTCATTGCGTTCGCGCGTAAGGGGAGAGTTTCTTAGGATACTCAATGGCAAAGATCGGTTCGGAGATATGCAAATGTAGGGAGGTATGGAAACCTCCCGGGTCTCAGACCCCCGGAGAATTTCGAAAGGGTAACCGAGGAGGGCGGTGTGATGGCCTAGTGGGTAGAGCGCACGTGCTTAATCTGTCGAAAGGCGGGTGTCGATGAGGTGGCTAATTTTTATGACTACCGCGGTCCGCCGAATATTTAATTTCTTGTCATTTGGTGTAATTCGGTCACCAAGCGTTTGAGTCTCCACATACTCCCTTGACTTTCCCTTATTCAGAAATGTATAAAAAATTGCCGACCATGATTATGGATCAGAAGGGACAGGCGGTTATCCCCGGTAGTCTAGAGCTGCTGACCTGAGGGTTCCGGGTTTGGACCCAGGTGATGCCTTTGAACACCTCCAGGTAAATCCGGATTGGGTAATGTGATGAGTACTAGATAACTCTCGGAAACCTTAAGCGGCACAGGAAAAGGAGCACTGCCCCTCCCCCAAAATCTGAATCTGTGAAACACACACACTAGAGCTTGAGCCTCTTGAGTCTTCTATCAAAAAATATATCAAATCAAACGAATCCTCCTTGTTCTTGATGGTGATTCAGGATGACCTCGGAAGTGTTCAGCTGATCGTTTGAGGATGGGACAATTCCAATCACGTCTGCTATCGTATCGGGGTTCTCAGAATAAACGCTATATTTAAGTTATTACATGAGAAACAGCAATTTGACACCCTTTTCAGGCTTATTCTCTTCGTTTTTCTAGATAAAAGATTTCTATTTCATCAGGTGGAGTTGGTGCACTTATTCAATTAATGCTCACATATTTTTCTTATTAAAATCGCTATGTAGCCTTAAAACCATGCATTGCGTTGTCATTTTAACGCCATTGGTTGAGAAATTAATTATACTTTATTTTCTTCGAAGCCACCAATTGAAATATTGATCAGGAACGAATAAGCAACATCATATTTGACAAAGATTGAAATATTCTGGTAGGGATGAAACTCAAAAGCGTTCTTGGCAGAAAACCGTGATAGACACTGTTTTGACGTGAGCAAATAATGGTGGTCCATTACTTTTGCTCTGTGTCAATTCGTATTGAGCCACTCATGTATTGCGTAAATATGTATGCATTGTGTTTAACAAATTGGGTAAATTGCCGAAAATGTTTGTACCGACAAATTAATCTTATCTTATACTCGTATGGAGTTTTAATGTCTTGTTACGTGCTCATTACATGTTTGTGCATCTAAAATTTTATATCTCACCGAGATTCGTACGGAAAAGAACGATAATTTTGGGAAGAATTTTTATCGTTGCAATTAAGTCTCTCAGAAGGCATCAGAATATTCTTCGTTCCATCGTGCACCTGAGACTGGTTTCCAGTATCCTCCCAAGGTCTCATACTCCTTGCTAATCTTTCCTTTCCTTCATAATTTCTTAGCTGATGTCCTGCATAATTCTTATGCTAATTCACCCTTGGTCTTTCTCCGTTGATTCTTTCTCCTCTTCCTTGCTTCCTTCCGTAAAGGTCTTCACAGGAAAAATATCATAGCTACTGAGTAGGAAAATCAATGCAAAATTTGGTTACATTCATATCGGATTAGAAGTTAACCGATAACAAGTTACTTTTTAGATGGTCCGCAACTATCATTATATATCACCCTGGACTTCATGCTCCTTTCTTGTATTTGCCCTCCTCTATTTTCTTCTTCAGTTTTCCATACTATATATCACTTTTCTATACGCCCAGAAAGCCTAATCTCATCATTTTTCGTCCCAGGTTACCTAACATTCTCTTTTCCATCACTTCCTTCCAACGTCGCCCTGCCTCTCAATATCCACTCCATTCTTCTCAATATCCACTTATCTACCTGCTCTGAATCTTACCGAGTAGCTTCCTGTCTTCCTCCGCCATCAGTAAGACTTCGTCGTTTATCTTTCTCTCTATTCAACTTATTTTCTGCATTATTCTTCATACCCACATCGTAAAACCTTACGCTCGATAAAATCTAAGCTATCTATGGTCATCTCCTTGCCTCAAAGTCTAGGTTTCTGAACCGTACGTTATCTCGCCACATACGAAAATCTGTACTAATTTTTTGTTTCTTATTACTTTAGGGTAGCGTCTCGTAACGCATTCATCAATTCTCTCTTTGCAAATGCTTCTCTAGCCAACACAGTTCCTCTCCTATTGTTGGTCCCAATTTCCTCCAAAATACTACCCAAGTTTGTGAACTGTTACACGTGCTCTAATGGAAAATTCTTATTTTTAAGTGTAACTTAGTCTACCAATTTATTGTGAGTCGCATTAATTTCATTTTTCATTTCGTTTTTAAATGTTTGTTATCAATTTCGTTACTACATCGAATGATGGAATTTTCGTGGCTATTGATCAGTTCAATTTCCCTCGGCTTTGTATTCATTGTAAAATTAAGAATGAAATCTAAGTGTTTTAAATCGCATTTCTACTAATCTACTTGCATGCTCTCAAGTGAAAATGAGTCGTGGAAATAGATTTTTTAGTATCCTGTTTATTTTTATTTGTTATACATATTTAGGATTCGAAAAATTACTCGCATATAACTAGGTAAAACAAAGTTTGCCTGTCCTTGAATGATACGGTTTATATGTTCGCTGCAAAAATTAATCGTGTGTATGGAAAATTAGCTAAGAAAGCTAGCTAAGAGTTACGGGGAAATTCTGAAACCTAGAAAATTCATTCAAATTCAAACAATTGTGATTCATCCAAAATATATTTTCAATTTATTTTCTCTTATGGTTGTGGGCACTGGTAAAATTAGTGCCGTTGAATCGTGGCTTCCGCATGTTACTAAAGTTAGAGCACGTGTAGAGAAATTTCGGACTTTCCCAGTCTTATTTCGACGTAAAACATGCTTCCGTGTTTACGTTTGTAATTGGAGTTTCATCGCGATACTCCGCTAAGTCTTTGAAACACAGATCTTAAAGGATTTCTTGTTTTGGTGGGCATTCCTCGAAATGAACCGCTGAATTATTTTCCAAACGGCTTATTGGATTTAATTTCTCTAATTGTTGGTTCTGAAATGTGCAATGAGAAAAATGTTTACGAAGGAATTGTTACCGGATTCTCGGACTCTCAAGCCATTAACCACCAGACTAATTATCGGGTTAGTCTGTGTCCGTTTGAAATGTTGTAACCAGTCCGAATCACGCAATTGACTGGCATAGGTGTTGCATTCTAGAGTAGAATTACGGTTTTTTATTTAAGACCCAATGCTCTACTCTCATCTGTTCTGAGAACCGCTTAAACCGAATTGTTTTTCTTTTACTATTTCTCTCTGGTAACCAGTTAAATGCGAGTAATTTTAATATTTGCGAAATGCATTCAAATGACGAGCCAGTGAATAGTACCTGCTCCTCTTACACTAATTGAAATTCATCACGTTCAACGGAATTTCGAAATAAAAAGTATTTTGTTCAATACACTATCCGTTGTGTAATATCTCTGTATAGATTTTGAGTATTTGGCTTAAAAATTATCGGGATATTTTAGTTTTAGCGTTTACGAGAAGCATGTTTTGGATACTGTGGCAGCAAAATATTCAGACCTCTCTGCCGTTATGTGCATGCATGTGCAACGAATAGGAAATTGACTATTTTACAATAAGGGTCTCTATTTTTTTCTGAAACCAGAAATGCCTCTCGCCCGTTTTTCACGAATTTTTCGATTAAGCTGTATACTCCTTCATTTAAATCGTCTAAATTCTGAAGAATTTTACAAAATATTCATGTAGCAGGGATTCAAATCCCCACCCGAATTACTCGCATGAAGCTGGTTTTGATCGAAATTTACAAAATGCTGTTAACTGGGCCTCGGGTTTTTCGTAGGGCTACTCATTGACTTTCTTAATGCTTTCGATTTTAGTGGCTTACACAAATTTGTCATTAATCGCAATTCTTTACCTCAGTCTTTCTCATTCAATGCCTTTCAAAAAGCTCCTCTCTCAACTCTTGGGTTATAAATTGCCTCGTTCTGTGTCATAGTCATGTGTTATGCAACTAAAACTCCTTTCATAACGAATTTTGATCACCAAAGCCTTTAACATCTATCTACTCTTTGCTAATGAAAACGTGGGAATTCCCCAGCATCCTTCGAGGTCAATGCTTTCTGTTCATTTTTTTTTTGCCAATTATGAGAATTCACCTCCCGGTTATGCCTAAGAGCCGTTTACCAACCCCGAAAAAAAGTGCTCAAGAAACCCTCTGGTGATATAATCAGCGCTGACCCGTGAGAGGCGCCAGCACTTTTTGAAAGTCCTGCCATTGAATCATGGGGATTTCCAAGCCGCAAGAAAAAAAAGAAACAACATGCCAGCCTTCGAAACTGGACCTACGAGAGTAAATGACCGCGGCGTCAACAGGAGATATTTTGATTTCTCACTGTGGGTGAGGAATCGCTTTGCAAATGTTGAAAAACTTCGTGGATTTCACAGTGTGCACATGTGTAATCCACGATTGGTCGTCATCTCCAAGCGTCACTTGTAGGCTGGCATTTCTGTCGTAGTACTCACGATGGTGGACACCAGTAGGGATAGGTATTCTAGACAGAATCCCTCCTTTTAGAGTATTCTGCTGTAGTCCTAGGACTTCGTCGTGGAAGAATACAAGACTGAAGTGAATTCTCCTCCATAATGGCAAATATGTATCGGAATTTAAAAATGAGTAAAACATCTTGAAAATGACATTTTCGAAATCATATTTTTTACTTATGAGGGTGAAAGGTAACTAGTGTTTTAATTTCATAAATATGAAAATGATACGTTTTCACCAAGAGACGTCCTTGGTAAAAAATTCGAGGAACAAGTAGTATTTTGTAGTTACTAATCAAAATACATTAGTTTGCAATAGTTGAATATTGAGCTCTAAGTGGTTTTTAATATTTAACTAATGATGATTGTATTGCCAGTTTTAGAGATGGGAGTGCTTGTTTAAGCGTTCTTTTGGGGATTTTGTAGTCGACTATAAAGCTGGCAAGAGTTTCCTCTTGTACACTATTGGACAAAAAATAGATATTACCTAATAGGTAATAGTTACTACTAGGACTACTTCACACGGGGCAGACTGTATTAACTCGTGGAACTACTGGCAGTGCTTGTCACTACTGGCAGTGGTGCTCAGTAATTAACAAGTGGCAATAGTTCATTAGTGTTGGGTACAACTACTATGTGTAACATGGACTACTATGTATGACATACTGGAAATAGTCCTCTCAAGTTAAAAGCTCAGTAGTTCTCAGTGGTGTATCAAAATACTACTGGCCCACTGCCATTAGTTTTCTAAATAGTTCTCAATAACTTTCTTTTAATAAGGGCCCCTAAAGGTATCTCTTGTTAATT
>LYUA01000358.1:958094-971026 GCA_002093875.1 Calopteryx splendens
CTAAGCCCAACGGCGTGTGAAATTCACACATCAAGGTAGGGGGGCCAGTTTCTCTCCATGTACCGTCTGTGATTTCCTAGGACGTCCTGGTACCCGAAAATTAGTACACAGCTTGGGTGAAGTTGAAGGTGCCCAGAAGCGTCACCCAGAATCGAACCCGGGCCCTTCGGTTAGTAGCTCAGTACTCTGGACTACCGCGCTCCTTTTGATTGCATTATTATTTGATTATACAAATCCAAAAAAATATGTTTTCTAGCATGAAATCTTCTGTTTACACTTTCATATTGTTTAGGTAAATACATTTACCACTTTCAGGTTGAATAATATTTTACATAATAAACTCCAAACTAGGATGATATTTACCAACAGCTATAGGTAAAATAAATAGTGGCTCTGAAAGTGAAAAAATGCGTTGTATTTATTTTATTCTTTGCAACGTTAATTGTCTTAATGACTATGGAGATGATTAGTTATTTTATGGTTATTTGTGTATATTATGGATTTTTATTTATTGGGAACAGTTTTAAATGGCTCCACAATTATCTGTTTCTATCGAAAAGAAATAAAATCCTAAGATTAGCATTTTTAGAGAACGAAGAGGATTAGAATTAGAATACAAAACATTTTGGACGAAAAATTTTAAATGACCACGTTTAATCCCTTAAAAATAATTCTTACAAATTTGAATTGCTTTGGCAATTTAATTTACAATTTTAGACGATATTGAACGCTAAAAATACTTGCTAAATACTATTACCATTTTACTATTTTTTGCTATTTTATTTTTTCGCCTTTCACACTAATCATATGAAGTTTGAGAGTTAAAAAAAATATTTTTGAAAAAAGATCGGAGAAATTCATGATAAAAACAAAAATAGAATATTTCAAAGAAAATAATTTAAGAGTTGAAAAAATTATTGTTTTTTTAACAAATCATCTTTACATAATTATTTCTTGGTTGAAACTAATTCTAGTAAGAGTATACGTTGACACGAACCATAAAATGATGCACATAGTCATGGAATAGACGGAAGTAAAGGGGAATGGAACGCTTGAATCACTGCGCTCGGGGAAGTTCTGGAAAAGACGGGTATTGAACCATCAGCAAGGTTATCCATCAACCCATTTAGCGTTTGGAGCGATGTCATTCTGGAGTTGTTGAGCGTGACTTCTTTGGGGAGTGTTTCGAGGACACTTCAACTTCAGTCGATGACATCTTGGCGTGGGCCAGGGAGAATAAACTATCGGGTGGGGATTCCCCCAAGCCTGAGATGCGATCTGACCATCCAATTCCCACCTTACAAATAGCTCGAACGACCGAGGGAAGGTTGAGAAGGAGCACGATCTTTGCGTACTGTGAAACGAGAAGAGGAGTTTATCCACTTACTATGGCTCATCCAATGCCAATACAGCAGCTTATGGAATTAATGCATGCATTTCTAACTCATTCCGTGTTACGGAAAAAAACGAGCTAGGCAGTACTAATGAGTTTTTATTCCTGAATCAAACCCGTCTTGCACCACAAAGGAAAAAATCATGGAAAAGGTAGTTGTGTTTTAAGTTTTTGCAACGGAATCCTAAAACTCTAGGGTATGTTTATTACATTATAGTTAATTGATTGAATTAACTGGATTATTATTTACATTACGCTCGCTCTACTTGTAATTTTGTACCAATTCTGCAAACAGCCACGAAGTGCCATCTAATACAGTGTTATGGAATGATTACCAGTCATAATAAATATTTTGGAGGGCTGCATTTGAATTTTATAAGGGCAGTTACTCAATAGATGAAGTTAGTTTTTAGTAGGAGGCAGCTATTTTGGTTTCTCCTAATTGTATCCCGAAAATAATTAACAAAAAATTAATTCTTCTTCCGCTGAGCATACACAATGCGTCTCTTAAAAAAATGTTATTGAATTAAAAAAATGCTACCAAATGTTTCCTGAGCATAATGTGCATGGCTATTCCACGCTCTTCCAGCTGTAATGCACAGCTGTAACTAAACTAAATTTAAAAAAAATTAAAGGTAATTTTTCACGCTTGACAGCACTTAAGTGTGTCCTTTTTTTCTCCGTGTGGGCAGTGATTCAGCCCCCTTAATAAAACTGCAACGATTCGACATCAGCGACTGGCACGGAAATGTCTTCGGAGCACAAAAGCGCTGGAGTCGCGGCGAAGGGGATTGCGAAACCGTTGGAGGCCGGACTCATTAGCGGCGTCGTTCGAAACGGTCGGGGGCAAAAGATACGCACCCTACTCTTTCATTGGGTATTCATTCAGCACGGGAAATTTTGGGTGCATGAGAAACTTCCAATGAAAGTGGGGTGATCGTACTCTCAAAATCTTGAATAATAAGGCTCGATTTCCAAAACCACTGTCATCGTGCTCGCCAGCATTTTAAATTTTATTGCCGCCTACGTTGCTCAAGACAACTCTTATGATTGTGTTTGAGTGTGAAATACTCATGCTACTGGTACTGTAAAATCTGACGTGTTGAATTATTTAAAAAAACATGGTTCGGACAGCTGATTTTGGAAGCGCGGCTGTTATTAACGTTAGAGCTTATTATATTCTTGTACCTACGGTTTCCTTCCGTACCACTCGGCATGCACATTTTATATTCATTTTTTGGGACAATGCCTAACAGTAATTGGGCTTTGTTCTTTTTCATAGGTTATGTATTTTTCCAAAAAAAAGCATCGCATTTTTAAAAAATGCTTGATTCCCGAAAATCTTATTTTTTGACATCTGCTTCCGCATTTACTTTACCAAAAATAGTCTTAGTTGAATTTCAGCTTTTCCTGGTGTAGGATATTATAAGTGAAGTACCCTAGTTTTATTGCTGTCCAAAATGCTAGGTTAGATGCAAACTGGTAGTGTGGCTTGCCTGATAGATTGGTAATGAATTCCAAATGTCGGAGTGGTGTTTCAAAGGCTGACATGTTAACAAAATTTATTATAAATATGTCTTACATGGTCAATTTATGTCCTCAAATTGAAAATATAGAATTCGTGTGGCTGCTTGAATGCGTTTTCTCTTTCAACACTATCTTCATCATATGTAGCCTTGGTGAAATTTGTTAACTTCACATTTGTAAGTTAATTAATGAATAAGGACTTCACTTCCTTCATTCTGTCAAGGAAAACCTGTATGTAATTCAGCTTATTTATTTTAACACGGAAAACCCGACTCATACTTTCTCAAACCTTGATTACTTACTAGCGGTTGCTCTTAATTGTTCATAAATATGTATTTTTAATTTACGTAATGGGAATAAATATGGACGTAAGGCAAGAGACAATTTGGATTTAGATTTAAGTAGGTGATAATGGACCTAGAATGGAGCTTAAAGTGATGAATAAATCTCATCGTTAGAAGCTGTTGTTAAATGAGTATCATAAAATATGATGTAAACATATCTAATTAATCAATTAAAAATAAATTGGGAATGTAGGAGTAATTCGGAGGATAACGTCGGTTGATTGTTTTCATTACCTTTCTAAAATATACCTACTCCACGCTTTTGCCAATGATGAATAACTGATAAACTAAGTCCATATTTGACATTGTTATTGAGTTTAGATGTATAAAAATTAATCTACCGGTATAGAAATCCTTAAAAGTCAGTTTCGGCATTAGCAGTTCACACTCGATACACAAGCTTGGACGTAAGCAGGTAGAACTACTTGTAACCACTTGACCTCGGGTCGTGCCTATGTACTGATATCTTCCCGAGCCAAGCCTCTCATATAAATTCCCCTGTTCCTTTTCGGCATATCGATGTTAAAGTTTGCAATCAATCTGTTGGTTTTTGGATTTTATACCTTCCTAAAGTACCTAGTTAACTGGTACACATTTTGGATGTATACTTTTCAATGAAGGTGAGGCTTGGCAATAAGAGAGACGGAAAATAGGAGATTGGAAACAATAGAATCCATTGCGATAGAATGATGAAGATTAAATGAATGGAAAGAATCCCTTAGGATGAGAGGATTTGGGGAAGAAAGGATTCCGATAAAAACAATGCGATGGAGAGAAAATATCACCGTACGTGCTCAAAGACAGAATATGCCCCTGAAGGCAATGATGAAGGGAAGTATGAATTGAACGAAATTCAAGGTAAAACCAAGAATACAGCAAGTGAAACAGATAGTGAGAGATATGGATGCTAGAAGGTACATATAAGTGATTATGGAGGCCGAGGAGAGATTGAAGATTTGGCAATATAATCTCTAGATTGATAATTGCTGGTGGAATGATGTTATCATGGGGATTTTTCCGCAGTAATCTGTCATTTGCGAAACAGCTCAACATTTATTACTCAGAAATGATTTGGGTCACTGGTTTTATATAAAACTATCGCAATGGACTGTAGCCGAAGTGAAGAAGATAGTAATAAAATAGGAGTAGGGAAAGGCACATTGAGACTAGAGGAAAAATGTACTATTTAAGTATCAGGATTACTAGCGTTGGAAGAAGCAAGGTGGGTGGGTAAAGGAGTAAGCGGGATAGGGGGGTTAAGAAGGATGATTGACAAGGCAACAAACGAATGAGCACTTAGGGTAGAAGTGTGAAGAGAGAAGCCTATGGAGGAGAGAAGAAGAGGGAAATTAATTGGACACATCCTGATGCACGATAGTTTACTGAAGAGAAAATTAAAGGGGGGATCGTAGAGGGGAGGGATCGGTGGGGAAATCCAGGGATGAACCACCACAACTATAGAACAGAAGACGTCAGCGCAAGGAACTGAAATGAAACAATTGGCAAGCAACAAATTACTACGGAGAGCTGCTATAAACTAATCCCCGGATTGATAACCCATGGTGGTGACTAGTTTTCTCTCTTCCGTGGTAAATTTATCATCTTGTGTTTGTCAAGAAAGAAGCTTTCGCTTAGTTATTATCACCGTTTATGCTTTCTATAAACGATCCCTTATAACAATAAAAACCCTTTTAGTTTTATGTCTTCCCATAAGATACAATGTTAGATGATAAAGTATTATTTTGCCTTAGTATTTACATAAATAAAAACAAAAAGCAGCTGTTATAATCCCATATTCTTCCTTATAACTATAGTTAATTTGTCCTAATTACGCTATTTTATTCGCACGCCCTTTAAAACAGTCCTTTCTTTGTTTTAGTTGGTATGCTTAAAATATTTGCATAATTTATTATAGTAATTAATCTCCTCTGAAGATTTTTATCTTGGCGTAGTTATTAGAGAGGAAGCCTATGCGATTAACGAAAATAATTTATGGTAATATTTCATTAGTTTCTTATAGTTTATCCATATTTTTGATTTTTTTCTGATTTTTTCTAAGAGCGGTTTATATTGTTATTGAAGTACTAGAGTACTCTTAATTTAAGAGTACCCCAGTACTAGAGCTTAAGTCTTGTTAGCGGAATTCCCTCGCAACGTTCTTATTCATGTTTCCAGTGTGCATATTCAGCAGTTTGGTTAAGTAAGCATTGGTCCAAGGCATACTAATGCATCGTCATCTCAGTCATTATTATCAAATCAGTTTTTTACTGCCTTTGGGATAGAAACCATTCCCCTGCTTTTGTGATTGTAACCTGGAACTAAACATATGGCACGTAATTTATTTTCAGACCGTGATAAATTACCTAATCTTGCTTTAGTTTCACTTGTGTAGTTTTTCATTCTATTCGAAAACAAGTCTTTATCCAAACAATGAATTTATATAGGATTGTGTATCCGAGTTTTGAGTTCGTTTAGTTGAAACACTCAATTGGCAAATTATTAAAACTTCAACTTGCTTTTGTTTCAAGTTGACAACTGCTCAAAAATAGTTTCGTTAATAATCCAAAGAAGCTACATTTTAAATTAACGAATTAAAAATTAATTTTTTGTTTTAAAAGGAAAATATTTTGTATTTGTTTTGGAAATTATACCACAATTATTAACGGAGCTATAATTCTAAAATGAAGTACTTACGTTTTACCATAAAGTATGTATTTTTATAATATACGCATTTACTATGTGGTGTTAAGTCTCCAGTGGGTGATAAATGCTTAGTATTGTTGAGAAAAAGTAGAATTGCGAGAAATTTTCTACGAAACGTATGCATTAAGGGAAAACTCCGTTTTATCCAATTGGATGGTGTTCTGTGCTTCCCACATTTTTGTCCATTTTAATTGTTTAGTGTTGTATTTTATAAAATGCCAAGACATTTCTATTTCATGCGAGTTTCAGTGTCGCTACTTACGCAATCTTACTTTCATTTATGTGAATAATTCAATCGACCTCTTCGTAACTGTATGTGCCTGCATTCTCACGCCTAATAGCGCGCTATTGATCCAAAGCGCAGAGAGACGCCCGTTGTGCATGAGGCTGCTTATAATTGAGCGTAACCACTTGACCCGAGGCTTCGATTCGTGAGACTGGTAATGTTACACTGCGGTCATCTTTGTCGCCTATAATATTCGGGTGACCTTAATAGCGAAATGATGAGTCAGCTAATGTGCTTATATAGGTTCGATGGCGAAATTGCGTTTTCTGTTTTGAGAAGCTTGCTGAAACGTCGTACGCCAACGCTTTTCTCCGAGCGGGGCCCTAAGTGGGTGTATTTTCGCAATTCGTCCCATAGCCGAAAAATAGGAATTCTGATATTGGCCTTGGGTTGGGGATTCTTTTTTTTTTTTGCTCTCTAGAACAGCCCACAAAGGAAAGGATTCGCCTGAAATCAATAGAGATTTGCACGCCAACGTGAAGACTCGTGATTTCATTGGCTAATGAAGGGGAATATGGAGCACAGAAATGGAGTGTTGAAACATTTATGGTCTTTGAAATGAAATATCTGGAAGTGGTGCCATAAATGCTCATTTCAAATTCTGTGTGCGCAAGTGTGGTGTAAACGAGCCTCTTTATGTGCTATTATTCTGCCGTGTGCTGGATTACTGTTATTTAATTCATCAATTACACAACGTGTAATGTGGTTTTATAACGTCCAGTTAAAAAAAAGGAATGAAATCAATGTTATTGCTTCAGCAGGGATCTGAAAACCCGTATTTATAATGAATGAAATAGAATTGGTTGATTTTTCTCAAAAATTAAAAACATTTTAACAATGCATTTACGTAAAAATTTTAAACAAAGTTTTTCTTGTGATATTGTGTTCTTATTTGTTCGTAGGAAAAGAGACTATTGTATTGATAAAAATGAATTCATTATTGACTCGTTTCATTTCTAGTTTATTTCTGTCAAATTTCCGTCACTATTGTTTTTTAATGATACTGTAGGATAGTTTGTTCTGTTTGTTTGGTATTTTTTGTTTTTAATTGGCATTTAAAAAATCTCTGATTGATAAGGGTAAACTTAACCATTCGCAAGAGAGCATTACTCTGTTAACTTTTCCTGATTTTATTTCTTACAAATTAAAGGGATATCGATCGAATTATCTACGTAAAATATGCGAAAGCGTTCTTTTTTAATACGCCTCTGACAAATTGAGCATATATTATTCTTGGGTAGTGGTTTAACTTGAAAATATTTCGATTGCTTGATTCGTAATGTTTCGTTGTTTGTCTGTTTCATCTAAAAAATGAAGGAGAGTTTTCAGTGACGGTAGCCGAACGTGACTACGTGGAATTCTTGGACTTAGATTCAAAAGCTGCCGGGTATTTATTCTATTGACAATTACGACACAGGCGTTGGCGAGCCTTCGGCGTCAAAGTTGACAGCCCCGCCCCAAAAATCTCTCGTAATTTTATCTTTGAAAATGCGTCTCAAGCGAAATCTTGAGTGTTTTCATTCTTTTATGAAAAAGCTTAATTTTCAAGGTATTTCAGGGTTCATACTTTTAAACTCCCTAAGCGTCGTCCGTTAATGTCTTCTATAGCTAAGCTCGACTCCCTTTTTTGATATTTCACATTAAAGTCAACGGAATTAATGTTCGATTTTTCATTCACTCCCAGATATTTTTTTCGACCGATCGGTTGTTGTGGCATTTTTAATTAACTCACAGACATAGTACCTTCAAGGGGGAAAACTAGATACTTTCCTTGTTGGGAGAATTAAAGAGGATTTTTCCCCTTGGTATGAGTCTAGCAGGCGCGAGACCGAAGAAGGAATGACTCAAAAGAATTTCGGCGAAGGATTTTTCAAAAGCATGGAGTGTCATCTTCTCCGAAATCCGGACATTGAGAAGTTACTCTTATTAGAGTTTATTTTCCTGAGAAATAAAAGGTGGTGAAGGAATTCATAAGACTAGGAAATTGTTCTGTTGTGGTTCTGAGAGTCGACACTACTCATTACGTTTACATTCATTAGATTCCGAAGAATCCAAAGCATGCAACAATTTCACTTAATGCTGAGGAAGAACGGCTATTTGAAAAGCATGTTGGACATATATCTTGAGTGTACTGATGAGTAATTGGATGAATGGTATCGTTCTAAGCAATTGTTTAATATTTCTTGTCTAGTGTTATCTCGTGATACGCACATACCTATCTGATATGCTTTCCCTGTTTCTGTCACCTCTAATTGCGTCATGTGTGGGTAAGTTAGCATTTGGGCCTTTCCGTGACCAATAGGTTAAAAATTTGTTATTTTCCCTAATTAATTTTCAGATATATACGAAATTTATTCGGAAATGAAGCCGTTTTCAATACACATGTGGATCTGTGGTTGTGCCACGTCGCTGCCGCTAACCACCGGTGTGTTAGCCTGAATGAGATGGATTGAGGCGTAATTCCCCTAATTTTGGATCTACGAGTCTGTCTCGGATTTAATTCCTTATTAATTTTCACCCCTCCTCATACCCCTTATTTAATCTTCGCTGTATTTTTATGTGTTTGTGTTTTTTCCCTTTTTCCTTGATTTATGTGAGTGATTGTGGCCTCTCGCGCAATCGCCAATAGTCAACCGTTTTCTGTGTTGATTTCCTTGATATACTTAGGCACATGAATTTTGGAATATAATAGAAGTGGATGCCTAAATTACGTAGTGAAATTAAGCCCTTATTCTTCTTTATGGTATGAGTTGCTCAAATTTTATTTGGCGATGGAGACTTATCTTTGATTATGTTATTTTGTCGTCTCTACATCTTTTCCAGTTTTGAATTGGAGCATTTTTTACTCATTAAACAGGAACATTTAAATTATCCGCGAAACATAATTGAGGGCCTTCTGGTATATTTTATTCGAAGGGCTTTTGTTCTCCGCGAACGATGAAATCGAAACTTAGAATCAAGATGAACCTGTTGACTCTGGCCCATCCTCCTCTGCGTTAACCGTTTGAGCGGACAAAACTCTTCCTTTGTGACATCAGTCGTTTTGCCGGCGATGATTCAATTTCACAGTATGCCATTAGGTTGGAACTTTAAACATAAGAATAGGTTGGAACCAATTAAACCTAATGGGCACGCTCTCGGCAAATCGATGTGCGCCAGATCCTTCACCCACTTGTGCACTTTGGCCGACTGGGAAATCGTCACGCGACATCTTCCCGTGCCATTATGCACGCAACTGTTCGTCTTAGGTGTATTTTACACGAAGCCGAGGGATATGTGATAAGAGAATTCAAGCTGAAAATGTGCTTGGAAGTCTACAAGATATCGCAGTTGTTCATTCTTAATGTTCATTTTTTCCCTCGTTTCACAAGTGATGAAATTATTTCAAGTCCAGAAGTTCTCGTTTCTAGAAAATGTCAAGATGAGTGAAAAGCTAAATTTTGCTCTCAAATGCACACATTATATATCTTGAATTATATATATAAAAGAAAAAAAATGCGTATGAAAAAGCTCTATCATTTACGGGGCGCGGTATTCCAGTGGGCAGAGCGCTGAGTAACTAACCGGAGGGCCTGGGTTCGATTCCGGGTGACGCCTCTAGACACTCTCAGTTCCACCCAAGCTGTGTGCCACATTTCGGTTTCCAGGTTATCCTGGGAAATCGCAGGCGATACAGGGAAAGGAACTGGCCACCCTACCCTATTGCGTGAATTTCACGCGCTCTTGGGCTTATTGTAGTTGGGCCCTCACCTGCCAAACCGGCCATCGGGTTCATTACAGTGATTTGTTTCTATCATTTAAAAATCGAGTTGAAATGCCGTTAAAGTGTCGAATGTGGTATAACAAATTTTAAAAGGTGGAAAAAAACTATTTTCAATGAAAACTTTGCTCAGAAACCTTTATCCACGACCTCTTCGCCATTATTGATTTTTTTCTGCTTTCTTGCATGTGCCGGGAAAGCATATTTTGTCGCGTTGGTCAGTAGAGTCGACACTCGAAACCCGTGGTGATAATTTCTCCTAATGAAACGAGCCCTTAAATCGCGTCACAGGACAAGTAGGTGCGCGAAAACATCGCCTTGCGACGAGTGGCGTTCATTTTCGGAGTCGGCGCGAGGCTTGGCCCGCGCGTGGTTAACATCCTGGGCGGGGTCGCCGCCGGCCACGAACTCTCACCGCCCTGCCCACAATTCCCTAAGCAATCTAATTACCCTCCGCCCTGCTCGCAATTTTTCCCCAGGCTGAGACGGGTTCTCTGCTTTTTCTGACGCCCGTCCCGAAGCAGTTGCCGGCGGTTGCCATTTGAAAGAAAAGGAGCGGTCGTTCTTCTTTCCCGTCGCCCCGGGCCATGAATCGAATTTGGATGAAAGGAAATGTCACCCGCTCTCTCTGCTGGAATAAAAAAAATATTCTGTTTGTATTCCTAGGTCGTACATTCTTCATCCTAATCCATCGTTATGGCATTCCAAGTATTGAATTATCAGATTATTCCCTTGAAGAAGCTAACATTTCAGTACTTATTTTAGAACGCGTTTATTACCTACGAGTATAGGATTTATCAAACGCCACTCAATATTTGAAATATCTTTGTTGCATTATATACCCACAATTATATTTAGGGAAAATAATGCTTATTTGCATTTCATCGAAGTTATGCGTGGTTTGCTTTGCTTTTTTAAAAAATATTGCCTACTCATTCGAAGATAGAAAAGAAGGCAATGATATCTTGGATGCTACAAACGTTCTCAAGAGAAGTTTTTATTTATAAATACTATTTATTTTTTACAAGCATTGTACCTTACTGTTTGTTTGGTGTGGCAAGAGGTGACGTACTTTCGAGGTTTCTTGAAAAATTAAACTACTTATTTCCAAATTTGTTTATCGCGAGTTTTAATTCTCTCCGAAAACGTTTATTCTTATTCCTTGCCTTTCAGAAAAAATATTATTTCTTCAGTAGGTATTTAAATTTTTATATATATTACAGTACTGCAGGAATGCTGTAACGATTTCAATAGATACGACTGTGTTTATTATCTGTAGCAATTGTACAGACTTGTCAGTTTGGAGACTTCTCAGTATATTTATGGAACATCTATTTCTAGTTTGTAATGTTCATTCGGGCTCTGCAGTATTTATGTAAAAATTAGTACTTATAAGCATTCAAACAGGTATCATTACAATAGGTATCGAAGAAAAGAAAAGACGAGAAGAAAGAGATGTATGGAAGGATCAGTCGAGAAAAAAATCAAGTAAAATACAATTTATTATGTGACTAATGAAATTTTATGTTAATCAGGTTAACTATACCAATTAGGTATTTGAAACTCTAGAATGCGTTTATGTCAATTTTCAGAACCAAAGAAATTGAATCAAAAGGTATTTCATTCGATTGGAGTGCCATGGTTCCATAATCTTTATATAAATATTGTTTATATAAAGATTATGGAATTGATGTTTTCGGCCGTTACTTGGTGGGAACGATTCATCGTAAGATAATGACAGACTTGGTTTTTTCCACAATTTACCTCTCCAGATGGGTCCAAAGCTGTCAGTTCAGTAGTAGTCCACATGATGTCTTTAAATCACATGCAGGTATATATACATTTTCGAGGAGGGTGTCCAAGGTCCTCGGACACCCACCTCGAAAATGTATATATACCTTGTTTGTGATAATTTCTGTTGTACCCCTGATGTGACTTGACTGTCGAAACCTGGGTAGTGGAGAGTAAAATTGTGGAAAAAAACCAATTTTGTCATTTATCTTACGGGGGTTCCATAATCTTTGTTAGTTCGCGAAAAACTGCATATTTTAGGTATATATTCCATTTGTTTCTTCAGTTAATACAAAATCCCGGTTACCTTTGGATGATATATATTTTATTCATGGTTATTTTTCATCTGCTAACGACTTAAAGTTTCCCTTGAGTAATCCTTACAATGATTAATTTGCAACGTAGTCTCTAGGCTGTCTATCGCAATCGCGCTTATCAAGTGTTGCCCACTTGAAAGGATTCTTTTGAGGCGGTATTAAGATAACGTGGGTAAGTTCTTATTATACTATCTGGCGTCTGGCTAACTGTTGCAGTCTGGCACGTGTCCCCAAGTCAATAAAAAGACGTCTTCCTTACGTAGGCAGTGTTCATTGTGATAATTTTAATTTTGAATGAAAGATAAGACCGAACTCTCAAAGACTTTCTTACTCTTCATTCTTCGGTTTACAATGTTGAATACTTACCTTATCAAAATAAAAACAATTATAGCAACAATGAAAGCACTAGCAGTTTTTCACATAGCAAAAAGTTAAATTACTTATAGTTTCGATTTACGGCATCATTTTTGCAGTTGTAATTGAAATTATTTTCAAGTAATCGTAAATTTAGAAAAAATGAACGTTTTCACCACGCACACACCTGACTCTGTATTATATAAACAATATATTCAAATTTTGTTAATTAGCCATAAGTTATCGTCTGGATATTGACTCGGAATCGTTTGAAGATTACTAAATTTAACGCAGCATGTCTCGGTGAGCAAAGAGAAGTAAGAACCCTCCTCAACCATCTGCGTGAAAGTGAAATGCTAACTGAACTGCGAAAAATTCGTTTCTCAATTTCGGAAGGTAACTTCTCGTATTATATATATATAAATATATATATATATATATATATATATATATATAT
>LYUA01000358.1:971883-982203 GCA_002093875.1 Calopteryx splendens
TATATATATATATATATATATATATATATATATATATATATATGTAATTATTAATGTTCAAAATTTACCCAGCCTACTTTGTCCTTTGGATGAAGAGCCGTCGGGAAATGGCGTCGACCACCGTGGGTGAACGAGCGGAGGTTTGCCTATTCTTCCTCACGGAAGACGCGACTGATTGTAAGTTGAATACCAGTAAATCACCGACGCCCACCCGTCATCGTAACTGTTCTGAGATTGAAGATGCTGCTTTGTATTAATTAAAGACTAATTAGCTCGGAATCGCAAAAAGGGGGGTAATATGTTTTAGTTTCTATCATGATCTGCTCTCCTAACATACCTATCTTCCGCGTGCGGGCCAAGCCCAAACGTCACGGCCATGGCGCCGCACCATCAAGTGCGAATAGAATGGAACAGTTTCAGCCACATTGTTAAGGCAGGGATCTTCCACGAATATGGCAAAAACGTAACGGAATATTTTGTGGGGTCCACTCTTGCGTGACGAAGTGTGACCATATGGAGGTTGGCGGTGTCTGAAAACGCCCGATTAGATTGTGACGTAATTTATGGCGTATAAATACTACTGACGTCTATCCCTGATGTTGCGCCTTCGAATTTACTTTCGTGAATGGATAATACGTCATCTCGGTGTACAATTTATTTTATTTATTGAGTTTAGGGTTCCGCGATGTCCGCATAAGTCCGCGATTTCTTATCCCTAGATGATATTATTCATCGACAGTGGATGCGGTGCCCGACTCGTAGTCCCCACGCTCGTGTCTGCTCTCGCATGGTTTTCGGGGGCTTTGCTTGCGTGGGATGGAAGAGGGAAAGGTGGATACCCTCCGCAGCCGCGACCGCTTTGAGGTCGATGAAACAGAGAGTGCTCTCGTGCTCTCGATCCCGGCCCTCCGCACGTCTTGTGGGCCAAGGTCGCACGGATCAGAGAGATCTGACCTCCCGGCGAAAGTGAAGCGGCGGAGGGAGTCGTCATACGAAGCCCGGCGAGAGGGGAAAATGGGTAGGCCGCCTTGTTTTGAACGAGGGGCCGTAGTATATACTCTTTCCGGACTCCTCTTCGTTCCGTGAGGTGCATATCGATCATCTTCTGGCTGGCTTGAGTCGATGTGTTTCAAGGGGTGCAATCAAACTCGGTTATAACGAGATGGAAGGGACCGAAGACTATTGCTCGTAGCACTTGTTACTCGTTTTCTCTGTTGCACGTAGCCAACTGTTACATGCTACTCTTCTGCTCACTCGCTTACTTTTTTATCTCTCTCAATCACACACACACACACACGCTCACGATTGCACTGATGAAATATGCTCACAAAGATTGAATTCCGCTACGAAATCACTGTGAATGTCGAAAAGATTTCTTTCAAATATTTGGAAACAACCACTGCCGAGAAGGAGAGATCAGGGAAGGGGAAAGGTTGTACAGGGCATGGTAAATACCATAATAGATATGTCTTAGTCCAAGTTACGAATCATCCTGGAGGACTATTCGTAGAAGGGAAAATAAAAAATAACTCGAAACTATTATGCGATATTATTGGGCCGTTTGAAAGAAGAGCTGGAACAGAAGCGGCCAATGCTAGTGCGCAATAATGTGCTTTTTCAACTAGATTAACCACCATCTCACTGAAATAATGTATTTACTGGCTCAAAATACCTCAGCAGGCGCGTCCTCCAAACTCCCTCTAACACTACTTTATAAGGAATCGCAAATATTAAACAATCAATAAATGTTTCTGCGATTGTATCTACTTTCACAACAATAAATCTTCTGTGCTGTTCATTCCCAATTAGTAAATTATTTGATGATTTATTTTCTTCGAGGATATCGAATGTCCTAAGTGTATCGCGAATAAATCTTATGCTTCCTTATATTATTAATGTAGAAAAATAAATAGTTCGACATTCCCCTGAAAATTTTAATCCCAGTACCCAATACTTTATTGTAATTTATTTTGTATTAATATTTAGAATGTAAATAAAACCTTCATTTGATAAAATTTAAACGGAAATTGACCGATTTTTGGTGGGTTTAAAGGCTCTGTCAATCATTCCTATCCATGCCCCTACTTTTCCCCAAGTTGTTCAATACGCCTGATTAACTAAATAAATTTAGGCTAGTTTTAGCGTCCGAATTATCAAAATTAGAATCACTGCTTGTCAATTCATATGTGCACTTTGAGTAGTAAGGTCTCTTAAAAATTTTAAGCAACATTAAAATATCATAGGTTCTTTGTCGGTGCTCTTTGTTTTTTGCCTAGAGTAACGCACTTGCGACATTTAGTGACCCTATTTATTCGAAATAATTAAATTAGACGTCAAAAAATCTATTTCATTCATTTTTTTGTAATTATTTACAGTTCCGAGTATCGCAGTTAAATTTTGTAGCCCTAAATTTCAGAAATGGAATGTCCTTTTAATTATTCATTCCTCTGCTCGGCTAATGTGATGATGAATATTCATTTAGAACAAAAAATAGGTCTCAGATAAAATGATGTGGGGCTGACTCAACCACAATAGCATGTGACGATTTCTTTTGATTGTCTTCTGTTAGTCACTTCAATGATCTTCTGTTGGTGAATAATGAATATCCTTACTCAGAGATGATATATGATTACAAAAAATTGAATTACCTTATAGGTAACCAAGAATCTTCACTTAGGAGGCACACTCTATTCCGTACTTAACCTACTATTGCCAATTTTATGGTTTTTAAGGACTAACGCCGCAAGGGGATAAGAGATAAAATATTAGAGTGCAAACTGCGGGATAAGGGTTAATATGTTTTCCCTGATTAAAGAGGTCTTAATTATCTGGTTGATTCTGGATAATTCTTCTGCAACTTATGGACTGAATTGCAAAATCTAATTTAGAGGATCCATAATTAAAGGTGTGAATCTTAAGATAGGGATTTATTATTTAATGTAGTCTATTGGTAAGTATAAGGTTCTGATAGACATAGGGACTAGCCACTGCGGTAGTTGTTCTAAGCCCCGCCTAGAACTTTAAAACACAAAAAAGGATTAAGCATTAAGTAGGTATATAGAATGTAATATGTAACATTTTTGCATCCATTCTATTTCTCTTTTTAAAAATCAAATGCTGTCTCCCGAGCTTTCTCGACTTTTGCTGCAATCATCCTCTTGCACGCCTATTTCTTTGCACTCGCAGATTATTCATTTGCTCATTCCACCAGGCATCACTTGAGCACTAATTTTCCACACAGTCTTTTAACGCATACCACAATCGTTCCTTTCAAACATTCCTAAGTATAATTAACATTTTCGTTTTCGACGTTTATCTCCCGTTCTGCTTGATTTGAGTTCGGCTCATCCCCAGCAGGGAGGCACACTGATGGGAGTGTGCCTGCCTGCTGGGGATGAGCTGAATAGAGTGCGAACTGTTTGGCTACAGCAGACATATTTTCTAATGTCTATACTAGTATATTGACAAAGTTGACTGGAATATTCGGTTTAAAATTTGATGTTAATATAATTTGACGTAGGTATTGGCATTCTGGCCTAATTTCTAAATCACTGTCAAACGATGCTAATTTCAAGTCATCTATTTTGACAATTTATTCAGAGGCATGTCGTATGGTTAATTTAATAATATATAGCATTTTTATAGGTGTTTAGATGATAATTTTTGTCAAAAACTTAAGTTTTGGATATGCGTTTCAAAAGTGTTTGAACATAGCCACGGTAATAGTTTAATTAAAATACAGAGTTTGTATAGTAGAAATCAGAAAAACAATTAGCTTTACTTTCAGAAAGTACTACTCTAGTAACTTCCGGGTGGAAAACATTAAAAAACATGCATCGGCCGGGAATCGAACCCGGGCCGCCCGCGTGGCAGGCGAGCATTCTACCACTGAACCACCGATGCTTCCATTTGAATGATATACTCATAAGTTTATTAATATAGCTTATCTGTGTTCAATATAGATTGTTCCTAGTTGGCATGCGGGATGTTCGAAAAAAAGAATGACTTTCCACGGCCATCTCATGCATTGCATGCACATTAGCGCTCCCTTCTCTCTACAGTGTCGTGGAAATGGAGCTTACTTTGGAGCTCTCATATGATATTTTTCATGGTTGAGGCAATTTCCATATTTTGCTTGAATAAGTCTACAAATTTTCTCCAGCCTTTGCAGGACCCAGGCCGATCATCGCTTTGGATATGGTGTTGTGTATGGTGTTAACACGAAAAACAAGTTGTTACTAATAACGACGCACCAAAGCTTCCTAAAATAATGTATTTTGAGTCTTATAATGGTAGGAATGTGATATTTTATTATATTTAATGGTTAGTGTATTTTGCCAAGGTAGGGCTCTTTCTTCCAATTACCTTTTACCCACAGTGTTCCTTGCACAAAGGACATGGAACACCATGTGAGGAAACCGTTAATCAACAATGCGAGATTATTCTGTAGGTAGTGTTGCCCTCAATTATTTATTTAATTATAATCATATTCAGCCATCTAGAGTGTTGCTCCTTCATTAATAAAAAGCAGGGGCCTTCCGAATTCGCGATCCGAATTTTTTATTCGAGAGCAAAGCAATTGAGTGGATGGAGAGATGGAGATTGACCTAGGAGGGGGGAAATATATAAAAATCGAAGGTTCAAAGGAATGGCTGTCTGCTTTCCAGCGAACGGAGAGGTATTATTGCCAAGTGGTTGAAGTTGGACGGGAAACAGCTGGTGATCGGACCGGCCATTGGCAAGGATCGTAGCGGTAGACACCTTGGCTCAGGCTGTGGTGGCCACTCAATGCTTCCAATCTGTAGTATTTAATTCGGGAAAATGTATAGAGTTAATAGTTATGATTTGAAATTAGGTATCAATGTTTACGCGTCTACGATTTCTTATTTTAAAATATATTTAAGAAAAATGTTAATCTACCGGTTAAGGTAGGTTCCCGATGGACACACCCTTACAGTAACCCTTTCTTCATTTCTGCATACTTCCTGCCACTCTTTATTCCATCCAACATGCCTAATCATTTCCTCCATTTGCCTCGCTTACCCAACATTCTACCCTCTATCACATTCTTCAATAATCCGTCGTCACTCAGCACGTCCTCCATCCACTTTTTCTGAACAGATTATACTCATGAAATGCAATAAATTTTTTAATTTTTTTATTGTCTAATATCATGTAATAAAGAAGTTCAGAAAGGTATTTGGGTAATTCACTTCCTGCTGTAGGCAATTGGCTTTACTAGATAGTTTTCAACGTATTCTCTTTACCAACCCTAAATAGTCGCATGTTTTTTTACTAATTCAAGTTTCATGTGTAACAGCCGGTACCGTTTTTCCTGTGTAACCCCTTCACAAGTGTTTAACAATATTTTAAAGGGGTGTCAATATTCTCCCGTCCATGCAATTTCTCCCCAAATGCATTTCTCTTCCAACGTAATTTCAAGCCTCAAATTTGTTATTGTCTATTAAATAATTGTTTACCTACTTTACTTCAACTCATCCCTTCTCACCTCTTCCCATTGTCTTAATTATCTTTCCTTTTATTCATGGTTTCCTAATCTATCCATTTCCACTTATTTTTACCAGTAATTTCATTTTTTTCATCGAGTGTGGTTTTGTCAATTTCACCATTCCTTTCTATTCCTTGCTCGCTACCTCGCCCATTACTACGTTTCAATCCCATTCCAGGCTACTTAAGAATGCTTAAAAGACAAACTGTAGTGAACTAGTATTTAGGAACCGCTTTAATTTAGGCTGCCATAATGTTCCTTTCTGAAAAACGCAATTATATTTTATCGTGCCTCATACGTATATTTTTATGTTTTTCGCCATTCAAGCATGCTTAATTTCCCTCCTACATTCGCCATTCCTGCTAGTTTGAACATTTCTTTGTCAGACTTAAGGCATGAATCAAGCGAAACTTTTCCAGATCCTTATTTTTGTGCATTAACTAAATTCGGAATTATTTACCTCGTTATCAACTCTGTTCCTGCCATTATCTTCTTCTTACATTTCTTGCATGAAGATGTAAATGTGTAATCTTCGTGACATTATGCAATCCGTGGAAGCAAGATCATCCATCATCTTAGGTAGTCCAACGATTAGATATAGGTTTTGGATCAGGGGTTGGTACCGGTACATAGGTATCTAGATCCTTGGATACCGGTTCTGATTTCATTGTCCTAGATACCGGTACCGAGATACCATTGCCTAATTTACTTATCATGGGTACCAATTCCTGTTTTTGACGGAAAAAAGACGTGGTGATCTATCGGTCAACACTAAGAGGCTTATAGAGTAGAAACTGAGCCAATACTGTTAAAATGGCTTATAGAATTTAACCCGCCCTTGAAAATAAACGCGTGGGAAAATGCTCGCGTGTTTATCTCCCCGCCATGAGATGTCTATCCAGCAGTGAGGTAATTAAAATGCAAGAGCCAAAAGAAATCACCGGAACTCCGCGAATAACGGTCGTCTAAAAAAATAAAATGCGTTGGGTCCTTTGTTGGCCGAGGAAGTTCGTCGGAGGTCGTCCCTGGCCCGAATTCCGGTGGAAGTCCGATGTGTTTTGGTGCTGACAATGGAAGGTCTTGGACTGTAAACATGAGTGGAAAATGTAGCCCTCTCTTCTCTTACAATTAGTTTCGGGTATAATTTGCCTTCGAGCGAAGGGAGTTTCTGTTTCCGCGCTCCTATACTCCAAAGCCTTGGATTTTTTCGTCGAGAACAACCCCAAAGTGTCAATTCGACAGCCTTGCCTTCGTAAATTTCCTCAGGTCAATAGATACCCACGGTTCAAGCCGTCACGCCAAGCGGAGGCACCTTGTCGAGGGCATCGACGCAATCAATCGCTCTTCCCAGTTCTCGAATGATTCTGGAAAACTCTTGTCTGAAACGTAACTTGAACCTTTTTTTAAAAGAGCACAAGGTATTAATTTAATTTTTGCTGTACTTAGGCGATTTTGATTGACTTCAACTGCATATAAAATATGCTACGAATAGTGAATGGAGCTTAAGGTAACTTCGAGAAAGTAACTGCATTGAAGGCATCATTGTCAATTACTTTAGACTGCAATATTGATTTTATAAATCAATGAAATATGCAAATATTTGTTTAACCTAATGATTTTACAAACATTTAACAACATATTGTGTAAAGACGTAATTACCTTTTCAACTCTTGGAAATTTTTGGATAAATAAATTAATAAAATACAATTAATGCTTAACGAATTTTCAAAGCGTTTACTTTTGTGAGGGTAAAGCATATGAAAGATAGGAAAACATTAATACTGATTTTTTTAATAAAGTATATTATCGATTCTCATATTGCTTCGGCATGATTAATAATCCCTATATCAACATACTTCAGCAGCGAGTACAGATTTTGAAATTTGATATTAACTCCTGCTGCTATGCTATTGTATCCGTAAGCAAGGACCGTTGAAGGCTAATGGTATGAGAGCCAAACTTTGGAATTGGTCTTTAGCCAAGCGGAAATCATTATTTTAAGGTTAAGATAATTTGGGGTTTTCGTTAGTTAATAACAAGGTCAATTTTGAAGAGAAATTAATATATAGAGATAATTTTTCCTTTTGTAATATCACATGTATCGTAGTAACAATGTGGCTTTTCCGACGGATCTACCAAAAAAACTGACGAAAATATAATTTCTCCACTATTCCTTGAACTGCATATTTTGACCAAATACAGGACTTATTTATGTCAAACCTATTTTAGCTTTAAACATGTTCGATATTAATGTTGTGGAATATAAGGCTTTTTTAACATATTTAGCACGTGTTGGGCCTAGTGTTTAATTATATGGGATATTTTCCGTTCTTTCTTAAACAATTAATTCAATTCGGAATGAATGCCAGATAAAAATCCTCAATATTTAACGAAAGTTTAACTGTTAAAAGCCACAGAATTGGAGGCATGTTCAGGGCTGTGGAATTCAATCTGATAATTACTGGTTTATTTACTTTTTTATATTTAAAATTCCTTTCCGTTAAGAGTTTTGGAGAATACATAACTGAATACAAACTAATTTTAATGAGCGTGCCTGTTCTCCCAATGTTATGTTCAAGAGTATTTTTTCTTTTGCAATAGGTTTCCTTGGGCTTAGGTTGGTGATGAAGTTGTGAGCAGAAATGAAGCCACCGTTGAATGCAATCAAAGTTATGGTCCCTTCGTCAGGAAGGATTGGTTCCATTTCTCAGGTTAGGGATATGGCTGACGGGGGTTTGATTACCTTTCATATACTGACTCTTACTCTGGATAATTTCCAAAACTACACGAATTAATTGTTTTCATGTTTTAAGAACATTGGGGAGATGGAATTAGAGCTTGCCGTTTTAATTGAATAATTTGAACTGAGCAAGAGGTTAAAGAAGGATTTCATGTGCCCTTCCCTCCATCGTGACATAATTTTGAACATTGACGGTTACACATAATTTAGAAAATTAATTCTTAAATGCAAAGAAAAGTGCGAGAATTTCAGTGCTTTAAAATCTTCCTTACTGACCGAGATCCGGGAATCTTTACGGCCGAATTCTTTGGACCGTCAATTGCTACCCAGGCGTCCTCTCACGCTGTGTATTTCGCCTGGATAACTTTAACTGGCTAAAGCGCTTAGCCGGAAATCAAGGGATCTAAGTAGTCCGTAGTCTAGGCGAACGATTTTCACTCTGTGAATTTTTTTCATTTATATGTACACCAGAGAGGTGACTCTGTTAAAGCTACTGTTGCGGCATTTCCCGTAGTTTCACGGCACAGGAAGAGGCTCCGTGAAAGAGTGTAATTGTTTGAGTAGAGGAGAGTAAGTTGTTTGCAAAAAAGCTTAAATATGTATTAAACTCGATGAATAAATGAAAGCCACAATGAAAAAAGTGTGGGCAAACTTTAATACCTAAAACCGTGGTCTGTTTTTACAGTATGTTATTCACTGCTGAAAGTGTCGAAGATATTTTTCCCATTAAATGGAAATTAGTATTGTTATTTACTATCAATCACTTCAGTTCATAACGGTATTATTTTCTTTTCCAAGTTCTATTTTCGCTCTCAGGGTAAGACATTTAACTAAAAGTGGGATCTAATCTATAGTTTGTTTGTGCTTCGTAATAATTTTCCACTGATAATTGTCTTGCATTGCTGGATCTTTAATTTAAACCTCTCTTACATTTTTATGATTTCGCTTAGAATTCGGTAGTATTTCACTACTGTCATATTGGAAAGTTTCAAGCTTTCGTTAAACATAATAAATCATGTTCTAGTTTTACAACTCTTAAAATCCTTTAAGTCTTGTCCAATAATTCCTGAAAACATTGCGCCGTGAGCAACGCGAAGTAATAGTGTTGTTTCTTAAGTGCTTGTTATCTATTTTCCTCGGAATGTTTAGTCTAAATTTAAGTATGTTATTTTTCACAGAACAGTTGACATTTCATAATTTGGACGATGAAGTAGGAGGAGCTACATTATGTTTTCCAACTTAATGTTATCAGTTTTTTGGTGCTACAATGTTGAGATTAATTTATATCGTGTTCGGTCGTAGTCGGAACTCTCTACAGCATTTACTGCTGAATATATAGGTTAATAGAACGTCATTTCTTATGTTCAAATATTTGAATAATGAATTCCTCAGTTGCCTTGGAACTTCCTCCCTCCGTTTGATTATTTAATTTTTTACGCATGACTTTTATCTTTTCGGTCCCGGTTAAAAAAAGGGGGTTTCAAAATAAATTAAAGCATAAGTAAATGCGGTGAAACTTTCAGTGCCAGAGAGTGAAATTTTATTATCGGTATGTCAACACACAAGTTTATGACTAGTGAAATAGTAGATGCATATTTTTTCCAGCTTTATATAAATGATGGCAATGCAAGCTTTAATCTTCTACGAACTGGATGTAAAAGCTTTTGAAAAATTTCGAAATCACTGAAATAACTAGAATTTGCCTAGTCTCTCGGGAAAGTACGAAAGAATTATTCTCGCCATTTTACAAAACATCCATTGTTACAAATTTTTGAAAGTTTAATTCTAAGGTCCAAGTGTCTCGCCAGTTTTCGATTATACTTAGATCTTTTGCTGCCGTGACTCTGGCTTGAACATATTAATGAATAATAAATGAATCTATTAAAAACCCTATCCCTCGTGTTTTCCTGGGCGTGGTTGGTCACTCGTCCAGAACCACCGAGTCGAGAGCGACTGACATCTACATCTACAAAATACCCCGCAAGCCGCCGCAAGGTCGTGTGGCGGTGGGTGTTAGGACAACAGCCATGAAGAAACTGCGGGAAATGCCACGACAGTACCTTAAACGGAG
>LYUA01000358.1:1020183-1031574 GCA_002093875.1 Calopteryx splendens
AATCCTGGAAACACCCAAAGAGGTTTGGATAAGTTAATTTTTCCATTCGTCGAATAATGCAGATTTTCAATGCCAAAGGCATGATTTAGGTTTTCCGACAAAACTGTTTTTGTAATGACTAGGTAAATTATTTATATTTACATATTTTTTTATTGAATTGGTTCCTATTTGTGGTTACGTAAGTTTTTATCGTATGTTCCCAATTAAAAAAGCATTTCAAGCAATCCAAGTGTCCATGATTGAGATAATATTTTGAGGTTGGCAGCACTGAAATACTGTCACAAAAAAATGAAGTGAGCGAAGCGTGCTCTAGAGTACGGAGGGTTCAATCGCTGTGGTTCTACGTTTGAATTCAGTAATAATTCGATCCATGTGGTAAGCTACGGGGAGATCGTTTTCACGAAATATATGGTGTTGTGAATGGTGTTATTCGTGATGGTGTGAAATCTAACGTGAATTAGTTTTAATGAGTCTGTTAAAAAAGAAGCTAAATTTGTTTTATTTTACCCTTTGTGTGTACGGAAACTATAAATAATGGTGAGTGGGCATATAAACGCCGATAATCTTTTATAAGTAGAATTATTAGCAAATATATAATGCTGTACTGCTAGTGTATTGTGAAAAAAACGGGAGACATTAAACACAGATCACGGACAACTCGATTTGAAAATTTTCATCACTTGACAATGGAATAATTCTTTAGATACTGACAATTTTGCTTCAGTAATTCAAATTGTACCGAATTTGTGTGAGTGGAATGGAAATTTAATATATGCATTTCTGTTGCTTTATTTTAGATGGGCGATGAATCTTTCATTTCCACCAGTGATTCCAAGGCTGAACACTTGGTCAGGATGGTGAAAACTGAAGTTGCCAATGCTTCCGATGTGAACTTTAATAACATACGAGATCTCGAGAAAACGGGTTCTTCCCGCCCAACAAGTACAGATGAGAAATGTCAGGAAGTTGAGGCAGCAGAATACCGTGGTGATGGTATATTTATGAAGATGGCATCAGAAATATCTGGCAGTGAAAAAAATCGTGTTTTAAACGATGAAGAGACATTGAAGGTGATGTTTTTCTAGAAAACAATCTATTTATGATGGGGTGGCTATACTTTTCTCCATCTTGTCTAGTCGTGTATGCAAACTTGAGTTTAGGTGAGCCCAGGTGATTTGCAGTGTAATTATTTATGAAATTTTACTTTCTTGTTTCAGTGCCTATACAGTGTTTTGGGAGAGGCATCTAGAGCTTTGACATCTGGAAATTACAGACTAGCATTGAGCAAGCATAAGGAAGTATTGGACGAGTTACAGAAACATCCTACGCATGTATGTTAATGAATAAATATATGTTAATTGAATAGTAATGATTGTTTTTTTAGTGGCACTATATCCACGTGTAGTAGTTCACATTTAAATATCGGTTGCCAGTTTCCACTTGTTCTTTGTTATCATTGTTTTTTGTAAATTATTTACAGGTGTTCGATGAAGAAGCGAAGTACATTTGGCTAAAGTATGCCCATTTTATAAGTCTGATAGAAGTAAATAACCATTCAGACCTCATAAATGCTGTTAACACTCTTGAGGACCTAAAGCTGACATTGTATGCAGAAATGCCAACATACCATTATGCTGTTGCTAAATTGCTTATAAAAATCAATAGGTAAGTCATTTAAAACCTTTTTATGCATCATTTCTTCTGATATTAAATCAAATATATTTAAGTTGTACCACAATCATTATTATCGTCTGACACCTAATTTTAATACTATTAAAAAATGAGTAAGATGGTGGATTTATATATCATGGATGACCTATTCAGCAGATGGCTAACGATTTATGTGTTTATAATTGCGTCTTGTTAATTGCATTCTGAAGTGACAATTTTCATTATTGTTAGCGGCATGCGAAAGTGTGTTGAGCTTATAATTTCATTCTGAATTCGTGAAGGGGTGAGTAATGTACTCTTATTGGGTTTTGTGTGTTTATTCATATGCTTTTGGAAGTTCTAAGAATTATTTTTTAGTTATAAAGTTAATAAATTAATTCATGTAATGAAATAAATCATCTTGAACTTGATATGTTGGTTATGCTTTTCTTTTTTATGGCTGTAGGTTTCACTTGGCTGAGGAGGAAATACAAAAATGCCGTGATGCAATGGTTGGACATGATTTTAAGAAACATTTTTGGTTTGGTACTGAGGAAGTCATTAAAGAAGCCACCCAGGAAGGTCTTGAGGTTTGTAATTTATGTTCTAAACTATGAGAGGAGGAGAATTACATTCTCTTTCTGTAAGCCTTCTTTTATACTTTTAGTGCCCAGTTCACATAGTAGGTACTGAATTGAAAATATTCAGGGTGGTTGAGTGATTTCCATTATTAAAGCATGATGTGACCTCTAGTAATTGTCTGTAATAATATTCACAACTTGTAGACAAATTCTTATTTGGTTATCATTATATCCAATAATGCATAATATTTTGAGATGAAATGTTTTAAATGGTGTGCAATGACAGAATATTTGTAGCATCATGTCATTGTGGATTATGTCATCCAATGATAAATAAAAGTTTCATTTCATCCTAAAAAATTGGCTGTTCTGGTTCAACAATGTACTTGCAATATATAAATCTTTTCAAGCCTGTTTTTGGATTTAAATTTCTTAAATAAGGCAATGGTGTAAAGGGTGGGAAATACTTCTGCTTTTCAGATTACCCCTGCATGAATAGGTTCAGAGTGGCCTTTGAGTTAATTTAAACCAAATTAAAATTTTAGAAAAAAGTCTTGTCAAATTTTGGTGTAGTAATTTGTTTTAATCAGCATAGTGCACTGTGTATAGGGCAACCAATTATATTGTACCAATAAAAGTACATTTTTTTCAAATATCTCACTTATTATTACATGAATGGAACGTAATGCAGTAAATGTCCTTTGAAAACCCTTAACATCATTTTAGTTCTTTTGTTTATACCTTACATTTATTTATATTATGCCTTACATTCTTGCTGCATGTAATTATGCAGTATGGAGGCATGCCTGTCCTATTTAACTATTAGTGAAATAAATAAAATAAAAATTAATTTCTGTCATAGCAAGCTTCATTTGGATGGGAATGATGCCAATAAGTTGAAGTGACATGTTTTCTGTTTCTTGTTGTACCACAGCAGACAAACCACCTATTTCTGAGATTTTGGCATATGAAAAATTGTTAAACACCTTCAAAAACTGAAATGATAATATTGTATGGTCAAGAGTTGGACATTAATGTGCATCAATATGCTTATACATTCAGCTAATTTCATGCACATGTAACCCTATATAACTGCTAGTTGGTAACCACTAATGGAGTTTTTCCGAATGAGAAAGGCAGTACTTTTTGGACTTTGCTATGTTGTGTTCCTAATTAATTGGCCCATTTTTTAAAGTGCCAGAAGTAGTGAATGAGCAAAATAATGGTTTTTGTGAATTTAATTATTGTTGATCTAGATTCTTCTTGTTGAACTTTTTCTCATCTCATTAAGCTCATAGTATATACTTATAGTATATAGTATACCCTTATAAGGGTAGGGTAATAATAGTAAATAAATTCCATGAGATCTTAGTGTGTTATAATATCAACAGTAGTATACCATTATAATTTCTTGTTAAATTAGATTAAAGTTCAACATAAACTTCAGATCATTTTCATTATAAAGGCTAAATTAAAAACTTGTTAAAAATCATTGTAAACACTTTTCTCATGTGATCATGGTTAAAATTTATGATTTGAATACTTACTGAGACAAAATGATGATGATTATATTGAAATTATGGATTTGGGATGAAGGAATTTCACTGTAGATAATACCAACAATTTTCTTGAATTCATTGAATTCTTGTTCAATATATTTTCAATTAAAAATGAACGAAGCGTTGACTAAGAATGCCTTGTCAAATGTCCATCCCCCCTATTTTTTAAAATTGATCATTCAACTGACTTTAAATCTCGAGAGTAGCTTCTAGCAAAAAAAGCCATTATATTTCTATTCCTAAAAGTCTCCTTACGAGGTTCATAGATTTAGGGCCTTGTCTTATGGTGATGTAAATGATGGGGGTTGGGGAATTTTGAGTTTGGGAAGAAGTGGTAACATTTGTTTTTTTTATGCTTCTGGATGTAAATAAACAACAAATGCATGTTAAAAAATTGCTGCTCCAATTTTGCTAATATGTAGTCATTTCTTGCTTATAATTTCTCTGCATAAGTTTATTTATAATAAGAGTGAGTTAATGAACTGATAGTTACTTGTTTTCAATTATTTGCAGAACTATCTTCAAGAGTTATCTACAATATGTAGATTTGTTGGAACACCGGATGCTACATGTAAATATGAGAATTGTGTATCAACAAGTTCACATCCTTACCCATCTAAAGAGATCTTTCTCAGGTAATTTACTAAAAAAATAACTTTCATTTTGGAATTAAGTGCTATTATCATTTATCAAGGCCAATAGATTTTAATATGTTTGGTTCGTACCTAGTTTAGCAGTTAGTACAGCTGTTTTTATTTTTATGTTGAAAATTAAGTATTTTAATGCGAGAATCATCATTGCGCTTTTTGAGTAAGCTTAGCTGTTAGCCTAAAATATCTCTCCATGCTGGACTCAAATAATTTGTTTGATTTGAAATTGATTTAAAAAAAATATCTTTGAGAAATAACTTGTATAGTAAAATCCTTTTGAGCTTCGGCCGCTGTTTTTATATCCTGTTGACTGTAATTATATAATGGGATGCATCGTATTCTTGTTGCGAATTCGTGGCGGTATTCGAAATTGCGCATTATAATTGCGTTCGTCATTTATTTCTCAATGCGTTAAAGGTAGTGGACAGTAATTTCGTATTGCTTAATACCAGGAAAATCTTCTGTATCATCCCATACATACATTGTCATGTTGCAGTTTAACATTATACACTTAATGAAAATGGTAAAGTTGCATTTTCGTTATATTGACAACAAGTAGGCGTTTGATCTTGAGATACAATCGAACCAAATATATGTCGTTCGTCTTTGGGGGTCCTGGTTATGGCTATTAAAACTTATCGAAGATGATGTTAATGGTATAATAATTTCATGTGCTATTTTATGACTAGTTTTGCTGCTGCTTACGGACTCCACGAATAGGTTCCGAAAATATTCCTCCAAATATAAGTACCTAGTTTTTATTATGAATTGCCAATGATGAGGTTAACGTAACCGCGGGTTGCGAAATTGTGGGGAAAGGAATGTAATTTTATTGCTACAATATAGAATTTTTATTTAGCGCCAAAAATTCCCGTTTTATCCAACCCTAACCTTTCGTCCAAGATTCCTGATTAGAAGGGGTATTTATTTCAGTGAGTGGTAAGGTCATTAGAGTGGCGAGTAAGTATTGGAAACTGTGGTACATATTGTCTTAATACCTGGTTACCAGTTGAAAAAGTTTCTGTTCGGAATTTAAGGCAGTAAGTTTAGAACCAGTTTTTGTATCATGATATAATATTTCCTTGATAAGGTATTGACGCAAGCTTTTATCATTTTTTTAAATGATAACTATTGTACTGTCCCAACGTTTGTAACGTATTAATTCTTGATGGACAAAATTAGTATCATCCCTTTACCCTAAGAGTACACATGATTGTGTGAAAAATAACTTCCGGGTGCTATTACTATTTGAAATAAGGGGAAAAGACTAGGAAAAGGGCTGTTGATATTTATTGACTTAGTAAAGTTCGCTGAAGAAAAGTTTGCACAAACTAATTTCAACTAGTTTTCATAATCATTAGGTGCTAAGATATTTCCCTTGCAATCAGTTCAGCAATAAATGAAAAATAGCTAACATTTTGTAAACAATAGTCTTGATATCTATGAAGTGACAAGATATAGTTGCGTACAAAGCTGAGGCTACATATAAGTAATATCTGCATTACTACGGCTATGTTAGCTATAACTTGGTGTATTTTAGTGATAACTTCAATGGATAACATGTTAGCAATCCTTTTGTGCAACATTAATAAATTGATATTTAATTATTAAAGTTTATGGCATTTATTTAAAACCGGTAAAAGTGTGATAAACATCAATATTTTTTTATTTCAGTGATCCTGATTTTAAAGGATATGTGGTACTTATTTGCTATGAAGGCTGCAAGGTGCATTACCACCCTTCATGCTGGAAAAATATTAAGGAAAACTTTACCAATTTTGATAAATTGTCAGATAAGGTTTGTGGTTCTTTTTAAAAAATTATTAACAATTGATTTTCCCTTTGTAATGATTGCTTAATTAGTGATCATGATAAAATCGATAAGGTGTGAGTTTAAATATGTGGCTGTGGATTATCAAGAATGATACTGTGCTGCAAACTGGAATTTAAGAGAGAATATCTTGTTTTCATGAGCCCCCTTGAAATTTTATCTTGAATAAGGCTGTCTTGGTGATCACTCATGCATCTGATTGACTGTTGGGAGCTCTGGGTTTTTATCCCATTAAGTCAGTTAATTATTTCATGATGGATTTCCAGATGTTTATGTATAATAAATATTTTATTGCATACATGGAAACCAATAATTGTCTATTTTTCAGTGGTAAAACATGATTTGGTGGGTATAGGCTACAGGAATCCAAGGATGAAATCCTAGATATTCTTTCACTATGCCACTTCTATGTAGTGTTGGTTTTTTTAAATTCTTTTCCACCAAACTTATTTTATGGTTTCTTCTCTCAATCAACCCTATTCTTTAATGTCCTTGTTTCCCCATCTAATTTTGGGTCTCTTGCTCTAAGGCCCCATCTTGGCTGTTCTTCTGATTCATTCACTATTTATCTTATTGTATATTGTAATCCCATTCATCCATCTTAGCATGCTCATCTCTCCCATAATTTTCTGTGGCTTGGTGAATGCCCATGTCTTAGCACCGTAAATCAATATAGGTTATACTACTATCTTATATGTATCTCTCTTCCTTCAGCTCCTCACTTTTCTGTAAATCAAAACTCACCTTTCTGCAACTCACTTGTCACATAACACTCATAATTTTCTTCCAATTTATCCATCTGCATTTTATTCTATGAGACACTTGAGGCTCCAAAAATTCATAATTTTCTTGGGTGTTTGAAATTTATGCCGCTTTCAGAATATGCCTTTGAAGTCTTAATGGGATGTCTTCAATTAGGTCATTTCTTATCATATGCTCCATTTCCTTCTCTCCTCCAACACTTCCCCCATTCCTCCATTTTTTGCTGCAACCTGACTGAGCTGGTTTCATACAGAAGTGTCATTAGCAAGCATCATATTTCATCACAAAAGACGAGACGACTTTATTTTTCCACGTACTTTGTTTGGTACAACCCGTGTCTTGGCAGTTATGTCATCCTCAGGTGAACTACAGAAAATCATTTTCACATCAGGTGGATACTTCACTGGACTGCTGACCAGAGGGCTGAGGTTCAATTCCTGCTGTTGGCTCTTGGCACCCTCAGCTTCACCCAAGCTGTGTACGATTTTTCGGGTGCCAGGTCACCCTGGGAAATCACAGGCGGTACAGGGAAAGGAACTGGCCACCGTAACCTTATGTGTGAATTTCACATGCCGATGGGCTTAATACTGGGGGAGCTCTACCCTCCTCACCTACTAAACTGACCTTTGGGTTGATTACTGTGATTTGATAACCTTCTCCAATCCTTTGTCTCCATCTTGTTTCCTACACAAAACGGATCTTCACTCTTCTCCTCACCATCAGGTGCACTTCTGCCACTCATAGTCCCAATACTCAATGATTTAATCCTGGCATAAAATAGCCTTCTCTTCTCTGTTCTGTTGGACTATTTTTTTAACTGAACCCAACCTTGGTACGGTAACCATGACCCATTTCCCACAGTCTCTAGGTGATATGACTGCATAGCCTACAAGGAATGCCCTAGCCATCATAGATACTCTGTTTCCATTAATTTCACATGCTTTGGGCTGGTGGTTTATGACCAAATGCCCTTCCTCATGCCAAGCATTTTATTCCATCTGCACTCTTTAACACTTATGCTGCTAAAGATGTCCACCGATGTGTTTGGCAGCAAACCCCTATCATGCTGGGGACGTGTGTGAGCATCTTCCAGTCTTCATGTGTTTTTTCATGTCACCCATTGTGAAACGTCTCTCATGGCTTATAATAGGTCATGTTTGACTATTTAGTTCATAGATATGATGATAGATGTTACGTTTATGAAATTTAGGGATACTGTAGGAGTTTTCTCCATTTCCCTACCTGCAGGGTATAATTAAGTCCCAGAGTAAGTGAGCCTATTATCTGTTCAAAATATCTTTGTCACTGGCTTTTCAGGCAAGCTTGTAACTTTTTGAGCACCTCCACTACAAGGGGGTGGATGTATGTACACAAGGGGGAGCCCTGAACGAAAGTGTTGCCATTTCTCTCTGAATGCATATGCCTTTCACAATGGACAACACACAATCACTCTTGGCAACACTGTGCAAGGAGAAACGAAGTTCACTTAACAAAATTAAGTAAGCAACTGAATTTTTTGCAGGATAGGCCCTGCCCTCTTATATCCTATTAGTTTCCACTAGGTGAGGTGACTATGACTCTTTCTTTCCCTTTAATCCTGAGTGACAAATACATTTTGAACGCATAATTGTGGATACAACTTTGGGCTAACCTAGAAAATTCCAGTAGTTTAGCTTTTGTGGAAAACTTTGGAAATACACTAGTAATTAATCAAGAGTTCCAGAATGGTCTACTTTGACATATTTAAATCAGGAACATTCCATGCCTATATTTTAAGGTGTCTTTGACTTCAAGTTGAGTAACCCCAGTTGTAATGAAATTTTCACCAAAACATTTACATAATTGAATTTATCTATTGGAATTTTTTAGAACTATGCTTTTCATGTAAGCATTAAAGTAGAATAGACAAAACTTCTAGTGGGATCAATATTTGTATTGTCATATGAGTGTGAGGCTATAGTGTTTCTGGAGAATTACATTTTTGTACTCTCCAAATTTTTTTTTCAGATTTGCATTAATCCTTTTAGAGCTCAATTAACAAAAATTAGATTTAAAAAATGAAAATACATATGCTGATAAAGAATAATAAAAGTAAAGTAAATAAAAGGCAAAATATGTGTGGTTTCTATAAAAAAGGAATAATTCTCTAGACATGTAAATCTATTAAATTGGTAGAAAATTTGAATCACTGGGAACATTTTTAAATTAGAAAGATAGTGCCTACTTCTTCAGGAGTTGCCAAGTGATTTAATGAATTTATTGTAGGAATGTCTTGGTAAACCTTGCTTGACTCCCGACTGCAAAAATAGTGCCGGTGAACCATCTGTGATTCAAAAGATTGAAATCTTCGGAATTGATGGCAATATAAAGAGTCAGTGTGTTCAAGATCTTGCAGCTGAAATTAAGCAGAAAGAAATTGCATTAAAGTAAGTAGGTTCCTTTTAATAATTGTTTCTTCATTCACAATAATGATATTTTTTGCACAATTAAATGGATAGTTGTTATTCAAATTTCAGAATTTTACTTTTAGAGTTAATTTGTTTGTTGTTGGACAGTTTTCTTTTATTTTGTATTTCAAGCTTAATTTTCTAATTTCTTGTATATTTTTTTACAGAAAAAGGCAAAGGCAAATATCTGATGAACTTAAACATGATAAAGTAAGTAAATATTTTATTCTTGTCTTAATTGTGTATAGCTATTTATTTAATTTTAAATTAATTTAGATCAATTCAATGGGTTTTTAATGAACCAATAAAGTTTTATGAAGTTGAAACTTAAGCTATGGCTGACCCAGTTCATACAGTGAAAGAAATGATTACTGACCAAGCCACAGGTTGTGTTCAAAACCTATATTCTCCTGGATATGGTGTCATCATGAAAGAACTTTTTTCTAAATTAATTTTTGAATATGAAATCATTTATCTAATGCTGTGACTCGGACAGCACATAGAAAATAGCAAAAGACTCTAATAACTTAGAATTATAAAGGAAGTGTCCTTAACTTATTCTCAGATTTTGATTGCATATCGCAGGGAAGTGGTACTAAAAACAATTGCATTTACAAATCACTTCTCTTTTGGGATTATGCAACCCATCATTTAAACAAAAAAATACCTTTATGTATTGATATTCCATTGAAGTAATTCTTTTATGTACTTAAAACTCAAAATTAAATGCTGAAGTGGTTTGTGTTATGAGGTCGTAATTTGTCTGGCTGAAGATTCAAGTCCTCTGAGAGTAATTATTTTTCTTTGGTGGCTTTACAGTAGTTCAACTTCATCGATAAAATTTTTTGAAAACTCTTATTATCTGTGCATAAGATTGTTCTGGGATAGAGATTAATTTTCCTTAATTCCCGGTAAGTTTTCTTCAATGTGTCAAAATCTTGTATTTTTTGTGATATTGATCAGTTTTTATATCATTGAGGAGTTTTCAGATAAATGTAATATAATAGCTTACGCATAATGACATTTTTGGGCAAAAATATCCCTTCTCTGAGAGTGAGCCTGCATATGTCAAATCTAACAAATCCCAGGTTCCATAAAATTGCCTCAAAAGTTGAAATAGTGTTCCATAATATGCAACAGAAAAATGTATATTTTTTCCCAGGAAAACTGGGAATTTTGTGGGAATTTTTTATCATTGGCTTGGTGCACACCCTGAAGTTGCTTTTCAATATTTTTGTACTGAATTTATTATATTTCCTCACCCCTTTGAGCCCCTTAAATCTCAATATTTTTTAATACAAAATTTTTCTATGATTTCTTTCAGCTTGCTGCTAAAAACAAGCAGAAAACTAAGAAGGGTCCTGAGTACAACCACTCTAATGAAGTGGTGGCTGTTTCAATGTAAGTTCATAACAGTTTTTAAATGACATTTAGGATTTTCAATTATTAAAATATGTGGGTTCCTTTTCTGTCGGTTTTTTCTAGGGATGCTCAATTTACATTCACAAATTAACCCTTATAGTGCCGGTAGGCAAATCTATTGGCTCTTGGAGTATAAGTGAAAAATGCCTCATCTATCTATCTAACCACGTCACCGTACATCTATCTGCATGCGAGTTTTTAAGAGGCCATTATTAAATGTTTTATAAATACAAGTATATAAAATATATGTGTTTAAATATTTTTTACCTATTCTGTGAGTGTTTAGAGTGTAAATAAAAAAATTGACAGTAACACAATGATATTAGATTTTATATAAATTTATGTGAGGGAGCATGCAAATTCGTCAAAAAAGCTCTGGAATTTTTCACATACCTATACCAATTAATCAAGGCTGGTACTAAAAGGGTTTATAATAGTAGTTTCTTCACCCAATTATCACAATAAATAGAGATGAAATCATATTTATAG
>LYUA01000359.1:330405-342503 GCA_002093875.1 Calopteryx splendens
CATGTACAGGTTTCGAATAAGTCGCCTATCCTTCCAGTCTACTCCTATCTTTTGCAATACCTTCATAAGGTGTTCCCAATTAACCCTGTCAAACGCCTTCTCGAAAGCTGCGAAGCAGACAAATATATCCTGATTCCTATCTATTATTAAACTCATTAGAAGGTTATAATGGAAGAATAGTTAAAATGAAAAATTAAAAATTTGTGCAAGATAAAGGGAATTGATAACAGGAAAAATAAGTAAAGACGTAAGGAAGAAAATAATCAAGCCTTTAATATGGAAAGTAATACTGTATGGATCCGAAACCTGGTGACTGGTGCAAAAAGATGATGAGCGTAGATTAGAGGCTTTTGAGATGTGGGTGCGTGGAGAAAGACGGAGAAGGTAATCTGGGCCAAAAGGGAGAATAACGGCCAAGTTTTATATATGGTGGAGGAAGAGAGGAATTTCCCAAGCGAAATTCAAAGTAGGCATAAGAAAAGGGTAAATGTGATATTAAGACGTAGGTATTAGTTTTCTAAGGCCGTTATACAGGGAAGCTTATAAGAGGTAGGAAGGGATTAGATTCCATCGGCGGCATGAAGGCAAGTAAAATCTAAAGAAGAAAATAATATTGGGTGAGCAAGAGGACGTCCTCGCAAAAATGATCCGTGCAAAATTTACATTTACTTGGTATATTACTGCAATCGATGATGATGTTATAAAACGAAAAAGTTAAACCAATCAACATTTTTGTGACTTCATGGTTAAATAATGGAAAAATAAAAAGGAATAAAAAAGAAAAGGAACAAATAACAAACCTTCGAAAACATTAATCTCAAGTGAAATCATGTTCAAAATAAGGCATCAAAATAATGGCTAAGTATACGCAAATCTGATGAATACTAAGCCCTGATTCTGCTTTAAAACCAAAATTTTCTAAAATTAGTTAATCGCCTACTACCATCAAATCTTACCCATCTTACATATAGCTCGATAGAAAAATCGGAAGTAGTTCCTTGCAGTTAAAAATAATTTTGCCGAGAAGAGGGATTTCATACCGTATAAAATATTAAATTCAAAGGTAAATATTTCAAAGAGAATCAATAATGATAAACGGATAGGAAAATGGTCAGTTTTACTTAGATAAATATAATGTATTTAAATAATAAACTGTAAAAATATCAATATTTTAGTTTGAAATATTTTATTTAGAGCAATGTGCGTACACATTTCAGGCGTTGAAGTTACAGCTAGAAATTGGAGAGTTTAACGTGCGTATCTACCAATTAGTCATTTAGTAATGATTCATTAGTGGAATTTGATAAAAAAATGGGTGCTTCATTGGAAAAATATAACCTTTTCCTTTAATTATAATTAATACATATTAATTATTGTTAACGGCAGTCTCACCCAGCCATTTCAACTTAATGTGCAGCCACTCACGTATTAGAAATGACCTAGAAATTGGGTTAGGTTGAAAACATCACTCCACGGGCGAAGGCTACGCTTCTTTGTTATCCTTTCGTGACAAGGTTTCCTTGACGTGGATGCTTAAGAAAGAGAGACAAGATTCATCCTCACAATTTTTCCTTCACAAAACTCGCTGTTTCAGCCCTCGCGTGAACGAACATGTTCTCCATAAAAATGCCCGTGATTTCAGAGGTGTTTTCTCCAGGTGGCGTCGGCCACGCCGAATACCCCAAACGGAACCGACTGAGATGAATGACGTATTCGGGATAAGCCTTTGGGAGACACGACTCTCTCGGCCCATGATACGTGAAGGAGAAAAGGGGGCGTGTGATTTTGAAGTATGAGTGGTACTTAAAGGGAAGAAAGATTTCTTCACTCAAGGGATTGGATATTCGGGTGGGTGAAAAGAACGGCCGTGCAGGGACAGTCTTATAAGGGGGTGAAACACAAAAATAGCGATGCATGCATTGGCATTACCAGAGAGAGCTATGAAAAAAGAATTCATTTGGGGACTGGAGTTATTATGGATAGTAATAATATTGACGGATTTGCAGTGAATTAGTCTTGAATTTGAATAAAATAATAATACCCTCACGCTAACAGGCATACAATTATGTAATGGAAGTGCCGAAAGTGAACATATATTTGAAAGTGCATAATTAATGTTACATAATCAATTGGTATATGAATTGGAAATACTGGATATATTTTTAGGAACAAAACTGTGCATGATATTCAATAAACGACTTTCAGTGGGAACGCTCATGAAAAAACGGTTTCTTATGAAATAAATGCACTGAGTACCAGACTTTTTCCGGTACAGATGTGTAAATATTCAGGTATGGTCAATGGCAACCTTCAAGCCGTTTTAAATTGACAATGTGGCAGCGTCTTTAAGAGTACGTACCTCCACTGAGAATACAAAAAGGTGGAAAAACGTTTCCCGAACTTGCCAGAGCATTAGATTGATTTGATGGGGAGAATGTAATTGCATTGAGGAACATTTCCTGATTCACCAATGGAAAAGACCAATGGGAGTAGCTCTTTCTCGTGCAGATTAAATGAAACTATTCCTCATTTATTTTGGTGTTTTGGGTTTTCAAGAAGGAGCTAGTGAAAATATTGGTGTCCAGAGAGGCACCAAGGAGGTGATTAGGGTTTTTTTTGAGAAATAAACGGAATTGCTTACCATTAAGGTATGGTAAAATAGGAATTAAATTGAAATTTTATGTAGAATTTTTAATTTTACCATCAGTCTTCAAAAATTGAATAAGCTCTCTTTCTTCTTATCACTTTGGAAAATTCTCTTTTTTCATTGCTTACGAATTAGATGTCATTTAAACAACATCTCATTATTCTTAATTTTTTCATTACTTTCTCCGTAAAAATATTTTTCCATATTGCTATGTTGAATCATTTAACAATACTGGTAACTTTCACTGATCGAGTATGTGCCTTATTCGACAATTTTTACAGTGTTATTAACAAATCGTAGCCGATGATTCGAATACATATTCTTAGAATCGGTTGAAATTTCCCCTTCACCAATGAAGACTCAGACTTGAGCTCCCCTGAAAAGGGATCCAGGTTTCGTGAAACATTTAGTCTTTTCAAATGGGCAATTGAGGGAAATGAGGCAGAGCTATACAGCTATTATATATATGCCAGTCTATTAAATGCTATTGCTCTTGAGAATATTGCTGTATGATCCAAGAAATACTACTAAGAGGTTTTTTCAGTATTTGCCTATATGTGAAATTAATATCTGTCGGATATTAATTTAAGTACATATTGGCTTATAACTTCATGTTCTACTTTAAGCAAATATATGAATTCACAAAATATTGTTTTATATTAAAGTTTCTATTTCAATACGACTTGTGCACATTAGGTATTTAACATGTAATAATTGAGTACGTGAATTTTCCAAAGACAATCTTAGTTCTCCTCAGAGTAACAAAAAGAGTGATCTAACTCTCATATATACTTCACGATTTCAACTTCACATTTTATTGATCGCAAATTTAATTCATGAAAATTTTCCATTTTTATCATTCTTAACCTTATAATTCAGTTTAAGTTATAAAGGCTTATAGCTTATAGTTTTTATTTATAAATTCAATGCTTAAAAATATAAAATTAATTTCATGAATAATATGTATCTATAAACTTTTAAGAATGCGCGTATCAAATAAGGATCAACACAGGTGTACATAATTGCCACTTTTCTGATGGGCGGTGTTACATATTGACTGCTAAAACGGTGGAGAAAAACTTCGGATACCTCTCAAAGACTGCCATGATGAAATAATGGTCAATTCCAAGAATAAACGGTCGTGACCAACGATGAAAGGAATAAAAAAAATAAGTTTGAAGCTGAACCCATTTGCAATAAAGTCACTCGCAGTTCTGTCGACTTCATTATGTGAGTTCCAAGTGACTGGCTATCTCTCTGACAGCTTAGAGAGCGCGCGGTTCCGAGGTCGATGTGGGCGTATGCGAGAATCACGGTAGGTAGAGGCAGTTGGAAGGGATGAAGCTGAATTGAAGGAGATGAGCATAGTGTGACAGCACTGAGTCATCCCGAAAGTGAATAGAGAATACACACAGGGAAATTAAAATAATGTAAATTATTGACACAGTGGGAAAGTTGACAGTTGGACAAGGAATAGGCAAATAATGATAAAGTACCAAGAGAGGAATAGAAATTTAAAATACTTATTATGCCTCACAAAGTATTCAAAATATCTATTGGAATCTGATGATTTTATAAACACACTAAAATACACGATACACATAAGATATTTAAAATATTATTCGATGCGATGGGGCCTGAAAAGAGTGACATTTAACTTGCTGGGGAGGACTTCTTTGTAACCTGAATAAAAGGAATCTGCTTAGGCTGTAAGCGTGCAAAATGAACTCAGACATCGACGCACCGTACAAACATAAATCTACTACTACTAGGAATCTGCTATAAGTACAAGAAAATTATTTTACATACCTTCACCATTTTTTACAGAGAAATAAATGGTTTATATGAATGGTAATCAAAATAGGTTTTACTAAAATTTTCAAATTGAACTCATGCACTCGCGATTTTCATTCAAATGATACACGTATTGATTAAGTCCCATGCATTTGAAAAAGGTGCAAGGTGTTTACCTGATTGTATAAATTCTTAAATAAGTATTAGAGCGCAATACTGGGTACACACATTCCACGAAAAGAAAGAGAATACCAAATCCGAATCAGGTTTATGTTTCATTTAGTAAGGTGGATGGATTTTAAAAGAAATAATATTTTTAGGGCTATATATGGCTAGAAAATACGGGAAAGGATAAACAGAGAAAATAATGCAGGATTAAAATGGCACAAATGATTATGAATCCATTCTAAGAACAAAACCCGAAAATAGCATTTCATTAAACTGTCATTGAGAAGCGGAAAAAATATAGGAAAATTATATGGCTGCGTAATGTGGACTGTATACGCAGCAGGCTTGAAGGATTAATATTCCCTTTTCGATGCCACTCAGGAACACACCATGGCACTCAGGAAGAGGAACCACCCTTCATCACCGCAGGATCTGGTGATTAGTGAAAAGGATCATTTGTACAACACATCGACCACTTCATAGCCTCATAGCACTTTATTACATTAATCATGGACCCGTTTTACACCTCATTCTGCGCATTCATCATTTTTTAATAGGGCACTAAAATATGGAGGCAATTAAATTTGGTTTAATGCAAGGAAGCTTTTCACATAACGGTACAACCAAGAGGCAACCAGGTCTCGTCATTAGGAAATTCATAAAGACTTCCACTCATCCTACGATGATGCACGCTCCTCGCTCCTCATCCATCAAAAGGACTCTCCCTCTGGAGGTTAGCGACAACGTAACAGAAAAGGAAAAAAATCCCAGTTTCCAAGATGCAACCGACTAAAATGGCCAAATGGATGAATATTTCCTTTCACTTCAAGGACAGCGAACTGAAAATGAATTTTCTTGGATGTCGCCATTGACTATCATATTTTTTGGTTGAGTTTCAAATACGAAACGAAAACAAATATTGTAAACTTTCTTGATTTGACGGTTCTCCTGCAATCATTAAAAACACCCAAAACATGGTATCGCCTGCATGTTAAGCCCCGTCACGGCGTGTGACTCGAGAAATTGATCGAAATCTATTTTGATAAATAAATTCCTGTGAAATCAATTCACAAATGAAAATAAATTAAACTCTCCGTGCTTTAATTAATAAAGAGGAGACATAATAAAATGTTTGTAAGCAAATTGAAAGGAAATTCACAGAAGTAATAGCATCGCTCATCATTTTGATATATTTCCGCAGATACAATGCAATTCGGGCAGGGAGGCGTAATTGATATCTTTGAGTGAGATTAGTTTTTCCCAGGTTTAGAAGGGTTATCTTTCATCTGCACAACTTTCTTCTTAATATTTGGGCCATACAGAAGAAATTAAGGTAATATATCCAATTTCAGGTAAGTAGATTAGATTATATCTGTTTCCCTAACGAATAATGAGAATCACTATATCATAAAACCAGAATTTTTAATGCAAACGAAAGGGGAAAACACAGAAAGCAATTGTGACAGCTCATCCACTAGTAAAATTCAAGACTTGAGAATAATAATCGTCCTTAGGTCGAATTCCAAAAGCAAATGTGATACATTTTACAGCACCAAGCAGTGTTTTCAAATGCAGCGTGCGCACACAAGGCATAACGGGATTCATCGCTTAATTCGTTGGAAACGAAAGCTGTAACAAAAGAGATTTGAAGCGAGGTTTCTTTTCACGGGCGTCCCAACACAGTTGCGTGATATACGTAAAAAAAGGCTCAGTTTCTAGCACGCCTTTAGAGACAGCACCCAGAAGTGTATAGTCTATCACACGTGACGCCTTATAACACGCCCTTCCGGCGACTGCCCAGTCTCAAAGGCGGCGGGTCAACAAAGCTACCCCCACACTACCAGCGAGAAAGAGACGTCTTAATGATAACGGACGCCTGAAAAGAAATCCTTTGGATACGCCGGCATGAGCTTCCTCAAGGTAAAATGGAATAAGAACAATATGACACACAGGTTTCCTTTGGGTTGAAGGATTGCCTTCCACTACGCATTTGTTTTGTTTTACGCACTTCCCTCGTGACGGGGTCAATAGGTCCCACTTGAGGAGACCATCATTTACTCTCGATAGCCATCAATAAAGAACCGTTTTAGGAGCTATGGGCTGGAAAATGATAGGCAACGAAATCGCCAGATTAAGGGTTCATTTCGATAACTCACTTAAAAATGCGGCACATACCCGCTTGGTCAAATTTATAGATGCGGCGTTATTCCAGTTCCAGCGAGGTTTCAATTACGGTTCCAGGTGAGAAGTATGCACTGCAATGTTGTAACAATCCATTTGATTTTCAACTGACAGCAACCGGACTACCTCCGTCAAAATATCACGATATTTCAGTTAAGGTCTTTATGAAAAAAATACACCCATCTCTTTGCGTATATGTGCTCTTGCTCGAACAGAAAAAGTTATGGTTCTTATGAATTTGTTAGAACTTGGTAAAAATACTAAAAGGTTAGAAAAAAAGCAATTAATTTGTTTTGCACGGCTTAAATAAACCTGAAATAAAAATCTGAAATGGAATCGGGTTTGTATTCGTCGATACCCTAAATGAATTACCTACATGCACGCAAAAGTTTTAAGGAAGAGGGCCCACAAGTTTATTTCCGTCGTTAGGGGTTGGCGGATAACCTTTCTGTGAGTTCAAAGAAGGGAGTGGAAGGCGCTAGGAAAACCAGTCATCGGAATGCCGTTACTCAGGACACAATCAGGGGTTTGGGGTCCGCTGGGGGCTCACACGCGAGAGCGCTCCCGTCCGCCCACCTCTGTCTGCTCTCAACAAAGATGTGGCTGGCAATGGACGCTCCATTTGGGGGAAAAATCACTCCCATTGAAGCACTTTTACTCGGTTATCCGTGCATGTTTTGGGATCCAAATAAACCAGTAGTAACCCTAAAAACATATATTTTATGATGCAAAGTTTATCATGCAGTGAAAACATGCCAGCACCTACACACATTCTAAAGGTGACTGGGAGATATTGAAATGAAAGCGGTAACTTTGTGATTTCGCATACTTCTATTAAGATCACGACCTGGGTTTCGACGTTGGACGTCATCATAAGGACCCACATGAATTTGGTAGGTCATGCATGAAGAAAAAAATTTGTAAGAAGGAATGAAATAAATAGCCGGTATGGAAAATAAGAGAGCAACGCTATGATGATATGGTACAGTAATTACCGCTCCTTAGGCTGCCTTATCTTATTCCACTGTCATTGCGAACCTTTCTCCTTTCCTTAGTCTCAACGCGGTCGGGATAGGCAGAACTCACCACAGCGTTGAAATAACACTTATTTAAATATGGATTTAATTTCAGAAATTATGTTTCCTCCATGCGTGCAGGTAATCATTATCAAATACAGCATAGTAAAAATTGCATACGTGACGCAACGATTTATAAAAAAACACATCATCGGGTCACCTCGGGAGGGTATTCAGGCCTGCGACTCATGACTTAGCAAGGGAAGGCTTCATTCCGCCACAGACGAAACATTCAACAATTGAATATCGTTGGAACCGCATTCCGAAACAAAACCTATAGGTAGGTACTTCGTCATTGAATTTTATCGTTTCATAATAACTATCCGTGCCTATGCATTAGGGTAGGGATTAAAGATCTGCGGCCAATTAATCTTGACTGATAAGAAAACGGTATTTATTATTGATCGATAGGAATGGAAAAAAATGATTTCATCGGGTAAACTTACCTAAATATGTAATTACTAATGCAATGACGAAACGTGTATCGGACAAGTTTTTTATTGCGACTAGTCGTGACTGAGAATAAAATCCTGGTGCTGGAAACATTTCGTTGAACAGCAGTCCCCTAGGTGCCTTTAGTCAACTAGAGAAGAGCACAGATTGCCGAATAGCTTTCCACGATTCCTCCGCTCTTGTCACACCACCGTAATTGCTTGCCATTTGCCAACTCCACGCAATCGGACGCCTCTTATAACGCCTGATAATAATGATCACGCACTTTATGATTCTAAAGCACCTTTTCCGCTCATGTCCGGGCGAATTCAAGCCGCTAACCTGAATATGTGAATTTCACACGCCGTAGGGTATGAAGTAAGAGGTGGGCTCTCCGGTCAAAACCAGCCCTCAGGTCGATTACTATGGTGATGCTATCTACCTAAACCAAATAACCATACATTGAATAGCAATTCTCTCTCGGTGATTTTAATCTTTGGAGCGATTTTGAAAATTTTAATAAACACTTCAGAAATTTCGACACAGGAAATAAAAAAGATTTTGAATACTTTTCCGTCATTCTAAGAACGACAGTTTTTAATCAGTAAGAGAAATTACATATCGTCTGATAATTGAGTACCCGCACGAGAAGTAGTTTATGACCTTGTACAATCCTTAGTCATGATTCTTAATATCTGTCCTCATTCACATACTTCCATTATGCTACTCGCAGTTACTTAACGTTCTCACAAGAGACACTGTCGTTGAGATATCGCACACAAAATGTATTTCATTCACTGGGATGGAATTGATTCATGAAAGTAATTGGCATCCGACGCAATTCATCAAGAATTTCGGAAAACATATTATTTTTGAAATGCGAGAGAAAAATATTTTTTTCCTATTTGCCCTGGACTTAATTCACATTCATATTTTTCGTTTTATTTCTTCTTAAACCATGTGCATGACTGTACACTTTCTCTTCTTTGACTCAATTTGAATTTTTTGTGATCAGATTTGAAAATTTACAGAATTCTATACCAACCCCAATTCTTGTTTTAAATAATAATGAGTTCCTATACGCTCCTTTCACCCGTTGCATGCTTAAAAAAACAAAATCAACTCCTCTACGATGGTTCATAAGCACGGCAAGACTTTTTTGAGTGTCACCAATTTTCTACGGTCAGTTTATCAATACATTCACTTCACTTTTTGTTCTTAGGATTTCTTTTTGTGACCTCGTTATGAGTTTGCGTTCTAGGAGGGAAACAGCCCCGGGGAAACGAATGATAGGGGAAGGGATTAAATTCTAAAACTATGCCTATTTTATAAACACACACATAAACACCCACCATGAGCACCATGACACTTCCATTTTGGGCTTTGCGCAGCTATAGACAATGCTTCAACAGCATCCCACAACTTCAATCCATTGATTCCTAGTTCATTGTGCTTCAAATTTCAACGAAATAATCAACTCTTCAATTTATACAATGCAGTTTTGAAATTTCGTTTGCTGATTGTAGGTAATCGACAGTCATCTAAAATTCTCATCACCCATTTTTTGTATTTTGTTTCCATCGAAATCAAAACATATATTTTCTCCACCTCCTCTTCATCTTAACGGTTCTAAGGTTAGTTTCACCATTGACGATTGAAATATTCCTCGCCCTAGATTGAAAGAGAACCCAGTACTTCATCACTTAAATAGGATAACGACAACGCGATAATTCATGATGAAATTTATTAATTATATAGGCCGAAACTGACGTGTCTTATGATGGGCTCTTGGTGTCTTCATCATTGTCTCATGGGCTATTATTCGTAGTTTAGGGGTCAAAAGGAGCAAATGACCATCTCGCCAGAAATGCCTTTTAGTTAAGTTGTAGACGTTTATTTTCCTTCGAAAATTGACGGCAAGTATCATATTTTTAGAGATAATCGATTGCCTATAATAAGCAAGAGTCCGGAAAAACCGCGATTCTCTTTTTAAGAATAGTTCGTGAAAAAGCTACGGTTCTCAGCCATTCAAGGCAATCACTTTTCTCGTGGGATAAAAATGCAGTATTTTACATAATTTCATTATTTTCAACACACTTTTGCAAGCACTCTATTAAATGCCTCATTTGCTTTATATAAAGTTTAAAGGATGTCAATAATATATCTTTGTACCGGAAAGAAGATAATCATCATGGTTTTTACGGAGTTCTGATTAATTTAATTTGTGATTGAAACTCTGAAGCTAAAGAGAAATGTAAGCACTAATTTGACTTATACTTATACGTCAGTATTCCTCATTAGGGCGATCAGCTGTTGCATTCAAATGACCTATTTTCTGACTTTAAAGTCGATAATTTGACAATATGGCGCCATTAATAATTAGAAACAGTTGTTTTATGGTTATAAACCAAATACATATGACAAGAAAGAATCCTGAAATGTGTTTGAAAAAGTTTCTACCTTGATTCTGCAATCAGATAACTTAACTTATCTCACATAATCGTTTTTCACATTTAAACTATGCTCGTTGTATGTATAGGAAAATTGAGGCAGGTCTACCTACTATGACAAAATTCTATATTGATTTGTTAGAGTGTTAGAGATAGCTAGAAATAGTGATTTTTTAAATAAATTTTATATTACATTACTCTTCAAATTCCATTTTATTTTCTTATCCTTGCATGCAATGATAATAGCATAAAGCTTCTTCTGGAGAAGCCAGAAATTACCTTTTGTTTCGGCATGATAGCGATAGATAATAAAACTAGTATAATTTTAAATGTACACTCCCACTCTTTATGAACTTGAGAAATAGATTTTAATTTAAACAGCTCTTCCAGGACACGGAAACAAAGTTTAGGTACCTCGACGGGTGGTATAAACTTTAGAAAATCATATTAAATTCATGGACATAGTTACAGAGCATTGTATTTTTTTCAGAACACAACTTGTGCCTACACAATACACCAAGAAAGAATTAAAGTTCTGAGTTATTTTAATCTTGTCATTAAATCTATACCGATGGTGACATAAATTTTCACGTCCTTGCTTTACTCTCACGGACTATCAAAAGCTTTCTTAAAATCCAAAACCATCCTCTTGCCTGTTTCTTCCATTTAATTTTGTAATATCATCAATAAAAAGTCACAGTTTTGAATCACATGACATTCTCCAAAAGCCGTGCTGGTTGTTAATAATAAATCTGCTACTATCTTAGAATGCAATGACGTTACCTACAAGTGATGAATTTATTCATGAGGAGTGTGTCCACAGAGATATGTACACGATATATAGTAAAATCGTCGATGCTCTATCGCCACTTCCTTCAACATAAGAAGCCCTGCTCAATAATGTCGTGGTCTTAGGGCAATTTTTCAGCATCTAGAATTTGGGTACAGTAAGGATTTGTCCACGGCGGGAAAATTTTGAGGTCAATGCGGGTTAAAATAATTGGAAACTGAATAGGCTGAATGACCCACCAATTTCAATAAAATAAGCAGCCTAAATTGTAGCACAGACAGCTAGGTATTTGGAGCAAGAAAAACGCGTCACCTGATTTGTCTCGGCCAATGGAGGATTTTTTTATTACAGTACATAATATCTAGAGAAACAAGGACTCAATGGCCAATATTAATGGGAAAATTGGGGAAAAGGATATTGAGGATAGGGATGAGGGAAAGGAAAGGATTTAGAAGGAATGGTGAAATAACTCACTGTGCTCGTCTCTGGTGAATCCCATGATGGTGGACGTCAGTGGGATCAGCTGGGTGTTGGTGACCGAGCGGCGCGTGACAACGGAT
>LYUA01000359.1:384678-397959 GCA_002093875.1 Calopteryx splendens
CCAAAAAAAAATTTTATGCTAGCCGGAATGGCTAGTGGCATAACTCCCCCCACCCTGCCACACGCCCTAGCGGCGGCTTGCGGGGTATTGTGCAGATTTTAGATAAAAACATAAAAACATATAAATATGCATGTTTGTTCGTTCTACAGATCGCCAGATTCTAATACAGACATAATACACCTACTAAAAGCTCATATAATTATTAATAATAGAAATGTAAATGTACTAACTGTTTATCGCAAGGTAAAGTGCCACAAGACTGGAAAGTAGCCCATGTCACTCCCATCCACAAGAGCGGAAGCAAGCAAAATCCCGGAAATTACCGACCAATATCATTAACATCCCTATCCTGCAAATTTTCTTTAGCACAAAATATTCTGAGTAACGTTATTAGATTCCTGGATAGTTATAGCTTTTCACAAACACGCAACATGGGTTCCGAAATAATAGGTCTTGCAAAATTCAATTAGCATTATTCATCCACGACATCCTCAGATCGGGAGAATCAAGAAAATAAGTAGACGCTATCTTCTTAAATTTTTTAAAAGGAATGGACCCAGTACCTCACAATAAACTAATATGCAAACAATGATTATGTGCAATTAATGAAAAATTATTAAATTGAGTTCGCGATTTTCTCTTTTTGAGCGGAAGATGATTGATGGTGTTAGTTCCGATTTTGTGAATGTAGCCTTCGGCGTAGCGAAGGGTGGTGTAATCGGACCCCTTTTATTGTCTCCTTTACATCAACGACATTAGTTGTAGAATTTTTAGCAATGCCAGATTATTCGTCCACGATACGATCGTCTACAGGGACATAAGTAATAATGCTGACTATGAGGTTCTTTCTTGAGATCTCAAAAGTATTAATGCCTTGTGCAAGGAATTGGGTCTAATGTTAAATCTGAAAAAGTGCGCAGTGATGAGATTTTGGGAAAAGAAATCCATACACCCTTAGACTCACAGGGGTGGGTATAAGAAAAGCGGATAAAGTAAAATACCCAGGAGTCAATCTGACACCAGACTTAATATGGCGTATACACGTTAGGACCATCTGAGGAGCGCTGCATTGAAGAAACTGGGATTTATAAAACACATAGAGGGAGGAAATATTCAAATGAAAAAGTTAAGAGGATGTGTTATTTCACTCTAGTTAGACCTCACCTTGAGGACGCTTCGAGCATTTGCGACCCCACACAGAAGGAACTAATCTTGGATTAAAACAGGAAACAAAAGAGGAAAGCCGCCCGTTTCGTGAAGAATCGTTACGAACGGACAGAGAGCGCCACATTGTTTATTGGATAGTCTTAAATGGAAGCCACTGGAAGCAGGAAGATTGAATGCACGTCTTAAAACTGCTAGAAAGATTCAAATTATTCGAGTTGAACACTGAAACAGAAGGAATAATTACACCTCCCCATTGCATTGATAGAAATGACGACGAGGGGATGCTGAGAGAGATTGAATACCGAGCAGATAGATATCAAATCACAGTAATCAACCCGAAGGTCGGTTTGGTAGGAGAGGGTAGGGCTCACCCAAGACTAAGCCCAACGGCGTGTGAAATGCACACATAAGGGTAGGGTGGCCAGTTCATTTCCCTGCACCGCCATTGGTTTCCTGGGATAACCTGGTAACCGAAAAATATTACTCAGAGAGGGAAATTCAAGCGATGTAAGCGAAGGATGATGATCATGTGTAAAGAAGTGTAGTATAATCTAGTGTAAGGAAAAGTTGAAGCAGGTAACAGCAATAAGAGCGCCACTTCTATGAACGCAGAAAAAACATTAATCCAACTCCAGATAGGAATAGAGAAGTGCAGTTAAAGAGATCATTTATAAAATATTTATGAGAGAATTATAATTCATGCTATAATATAGGAAGAACGATGATCGGACAGGAGACTACATTGATTTATGAGCAAAAGGTCAGCGATATACTCATGGAATATGAAAATTCAGAAAATAAGACTATTAGCAAAGCTATTCAATTTATGAGCGATAAATACCCGGAAAGAGGTACACCGATGGACTTCATACGGAATTTAATAGTCCATGCACCAAAACATTACATGGTGGACAAATGTGAATACTTATGAGTAATTAGTTTGGCATTTAGATTCATCGTAGATAATGGCAAGAATAATCTACCAAAGAATGGAGAATAAAAGGAAGGTGTACTTAAGTAAGTACCAGTTTAGATTAAGAAGGAATAGTGGAATAAGACATTATTGCTCTCAGTAGAAAAGACGATGAATAAATAACAACCGAACTTTATTACATTGATGGTACTGAATGAAAATTCTCACAACTTGACTATTGTCCTGACTGATGCTACTTCTACTAAAAGAAATTATAATAAACTAGTACGACAGGAAATCGATCCACAGACTATGTGGAGGGCACAAGGCAATGATTAGGTGAAGTTAAATCAGAGAAAGAACAAATACAAAAATGGAGAATGGCAGGGTTACTAATAACCACCTCCGATTTTTAATGTGTACGTTTAAAAGCCAATTTACGAGATCGAGGAAAAGATAAGACGTGAAATACGAGTGAATGGAGAAAGGAAAAGCAGGCTTCAATTAACGGACAACGTAACTATTCTAGAATGAAGAGGAATTGGCAGGTACCAGGATAGAGATGAAAGAGCTGCAAGAAACCAACCCTCGGATTGATCAGCCGTGATGATACCTCACTTACAATGAAAGCCTAAACGGCCGAGATATACCCATGCAATCCGTTTTTCTTCGATTTTCTTCATTTACTACTGCCATTAACTTAATTGTCAACGATCTTTTAGGTATTCATTTAATAAAAGGGTTATATATTTATTACATAGTAACTTTCTTTGGTGTTTAAACAACTGAAAATTTGTGCATCCTTAATTTCTCTGAGAATTTGGAATCCGAGGCTCCGTACTCCGTGGGAAGTAAATGCCTACTGTAATTACCACCTCAATCTGATCTCTTATTAAAGAATTTTAATTCATCAAACCTTAAAGGAAATAGATCATTTTTTCACACGTGAGTTCACTAAGTTTTCAAGGACCAAAGGAAATCTATCATATTTTTTTAAACTGGTAAAGTGAGGCTGATATATGGAATTGAGCTAATTATTTCTTCCAAATGGTACAGTAGGCTTTTGGTATAATCCTGTAGGATAACTCCCTCAACGAACTGGTAAAAAAATAGTTGGGACGATCATTTTCGTGAGTTAAATGACTGTGAAATGTAATCATTTATGCCGTGGATTTTTACCAATTGTTATTAATTGGTTCCAGATAATTGTTTCTCAAGATAAAAACATTCAAATAGCATAATTTACATGTTCCCATTATTCCCCTTATATATATATAGCTATAGCAGCAGAAAATTTCAACGCTGTAAATTACATTTTCCACGGATGGTAAGCAGAACACGTGTATGACCAGATGGTCAATCATTGGAACTTTCTTTCTGCATCATGGAAAGAAGGCATTGATAGTGAACATCTTTATTTTATCCGCTTTCCTATTGCGTGTGATTGAGTTTCATGGTGCGCGTTGTCCCCCCAAAGGAAAAATGTGCGACGGCAACTTCAGAAATATACCCAAGAATTAGGAGGTCTCACCCAGCCAGAGGTCTCATTTGTGAGATCAGTGGAGACATGGTTTATGGCTCCAAAGCATTAAATGGAGTCAGAGTACGTTCCGTGGCGCGAGGTATAATTATTTACCATTTGCACTTTGTTTAAAGAAGGGGGTATTCAGCTTAAACATCGACGGACGTTATCGGAAGGAGAGCGTGGATTTTCCGTTGCTACCGTCTAATGGTGCGACTGCGCGGAATACTGCTGCAAAGAAAAGTATTTCAATCAACTGGCGCATGCAAAGTATACGGAAATCCCGCTTCTTCCGTTTCCATTTCTTTCTTCATTCTCCTTCCCCTCTCTGGTTTCTCTCTGGCCTTTGTAAAGATATCATTGAAAGGGTAATGAATCGCTTTTTCATGAAGAGCCACGGCTATTACCAGATGCCTCCACGGCACCAGAATGCCTCGATTACTGCAGTATTCCCTCGTTATCATACATTGCTATAGCAACAAGATTAACACAAGGTGAGACTTCCTCAATAGTTGAAGATTTAAACCGCACTGCCCGCCTGATGTTTACTGCACCTTACGTTTAGCAAGGTACGTCCTTACCTCCTACTAACGGCTGACCTTTGCCTAAACCCTCCAAGACGTGCGAGAGAAAATCTCATTTTCACGATCGCCCGTGCTTCGGCGCCTACCTCGTCATGACTTATATTCAATCAACCACGTTCCTATTAATCCTCGCCTAGTTTCAACTCACAGAACCCACGTTCGCAATAAGATAGAGTAACAAGGCAAAATACAAGTCGAAAAACCATCGATGCACAGGTTTTAGTTCCAATGAGGAATGTGAGTTTTTTTTGCCTAGTTAAGTCATGAATCCCTGAACTTTCCTTTTACACCCGCAAGCGATCATGAGTTCCATTGATAGCGTATTTATTTAATAACGCGCAAAACGATAAAATAGCTGTTTTATTGAAACCATTTCCTTCTCACGTATGCCTTGGAATCAGTATGGAACTGATTGAGCAAGAATATATTTCACGGAGAAGGGACTTGCCTCTAAATCACTAATTCCAAGGTAGTTAACGAACTTATAATAAATAACCTATTTAATAAAGTGATAATATCCTAGTTCCTATCCTCTGAGAAACTTTAGATAACTAATGCTAATTTCTTCTAACGAATAAACTAAATGGGCGGGAAGAATAATTAACGAAAAAAATTCTAAGCATGATCGGGGAAGATAGGAGACTGAGAGAAATTCTAAGTCAAGAAATGTAAATGTAGGCCGTTAGAGTGGCCATGGATTTTTGAGGAATATACATCCAGATATATATAATACGGGAAGATGATAATTCCAAAGAAATCTATAAATATTTTCATACTGTTTTTCTATCTACTACAATGCAAGAAATTTTAGTAATTGCTATCTTTTATTGCGCAAAATAAAATTTTGTACGCAGAAGTGGATGAAATGAAGGAAAATAGATATAGTAATCAGAATAGGGTAGATAAAACTTTCTATCAGGAGAGACAACTGCAAACGATAAATATTTATACTCTATTTTAGGAAGAAGTAAATGAAAACCTGCATATTGAGTTTACAGTTCTACGACTGTGAGACATTTCGTGAGGATCAGCAGATAAAAGATTAGAACCTATGGAAATGTGGTGTTACAGAGGAATGTTGGTGCCCTGATGCGATGGTTTCCTAGGGACCCATATTGGAGAGCGGCTTTAAACTATTCTGCAGATTGATGATCCATGATTTCAACGAAATATTTATGGTGAATTCATTGGACCGAATTACTTCAAATCTGTGACGCTCAAGGAGTGATAAAACACCAAATAAATATTAATTTTTTTTCAATTTCAAGAAAAGCGAAGGTGAGGCTGATCTAAATGCAGCAAAAAAACTTCAACATGCACTCTATTGGATTCTTAGTCTCTTGGAATAAGCACCTTGCCAGTTCTCAAAAAGACAAACTGGAGAAACGACCTCACTTGTTTCCAAACGAATCACTCCGCCACACACTCTTGAGTCTCATTTGCTCAAAATTTTGCTCCGCGCCCATTCCATCCTCCACCATTCCCTCTTGACATTCCAATCCGTTCCCTTCCACCCTGACACCTGTCACGGATTTGACTGGGCGAGATCGAATCGAGGCACGAGCGGAGAAGAAACACTACTGGTGTCTAAGAGCACTACAATTATAATTCGATTAAAACGTTGGCTCATTTAACTTTAACAACACCTGACGTAATCGGAGGGGACAATCGGTGCGAAGGTAATTTCAAGGATTCAGCACTTAAACAGCGGCGTCTTGGAGCGCTCTAATTTCTTTCGTGCAATCGGTGATGGATTTAGTAATTGTGCGGGACCGGGACGTCGACTTAGAGCGAGAAAAAACAGTTACATTGCGCCGCAATTAGATGAAAGCATAAAGGAGGAGGAGGAGGAATCAGGAATGAGAAAATAATAGGCAGGCCCCGTATCAATCCATCAAGCCCAATTTTCGGAATACTTTCAGACAGACAGACATATATGAAGGAGCAGTGCTCATATTACACATAAAATAAGTAGGTATAGTTAAAATATTTCGTGTGAGTAATTGCACGCACCATTCTTACTTTCCCACGTCGTTTAAGCAGTCAATCAAATTGAAATTTTCTTTTTCCACGGGAGAAGAAGGTCCATGAAGGGTATGGGGGTCTCTTGCGACAGGGCCAATAGCACCCAAACATTTGCATAGAAAAATACCTAAATACTCCCTTTAGATGAGGAAAATTTTTTCTTTTTGTCACATTAAAGAACAAATAATTAATTCCAGCTCGTTTCATTTGCTTGTTTATACAGATCAACATTTTTATATTAATGTAAAAGGGATGCTCCCTGACGTCTACTAAGGTAAATTTCCTTATTTTCAACTCTTTCCCATTTAGTAAACGTTAATTTTAAGTCATGATGTGGTGCACCATGCGTAGAGAATTATTAATGAAAATAAAAAGACATAAACACATTGATTGGGGTGCAATGAGCAGTTTTAAACACAACAAAAGAAACGATAGCTTTTAAGGTACACAAGCAATTACCATTCTTTTCGATATCTTAGAAGGATTTGTCAGCTTAAAGTACATTTATGCTCACCAAGAGGTTTCAATATATTACCAAATGCGTCTTTAGTTTTACCAGCTAGTTATAGTTCTTGATTACTTTATGGGCATTTCTAATAAACATTCTACTACCGAAAATTACAGGATTTGACTGAAAAATGCTAATAAATTTAGCAAAAAGGTTTTAAGGCACGTTACTTAGACGTCTCCGATTCCAAATGCTGGCAAGTAAAAGAGATTAAAAGATGTTTAATAGAAGTGGGCATCGTGCATGTCATTGAAGATTTATTCACTATTACCAACTAGTTTCGGTTATGGGTTTTGCATCTTTATTTTCAAATAGATTGAATACCGCAATCCCTATAATATTTTTGTGGCATGATTTTAATGTTTCTTCCCCTGAAAATATTTATAAAAAATCAGAATAGTAGAAATATTATTATAAAATATTTGTCAAGCACGTGAGATTATTCTTATTTTTTTATAATGGGCCAGCCTATAAAATTTAAACAGTCGTTTCTGGTAGAGTTTAAAGAGCCAAAACACCAATATTTTTCCGTTCTCCAGGTTTCCGAGCATCGGTGGCTAAACATTATTAACATCGGCGGCTAAATTGGATTATAACATATTTTATCAGGAGGTGTGAATATTTTCATTATTATGTGGTGACGTGGCGGCCTAGTAGGCACGCGATAGAGTTCCTTCATCCTCTCTGTTGTCAGTTTTGTCAGGCGGTGGCTCAAATTCCGGTAAGCTTCTGAGAAAGGAGCGGAGGCAAAGATTGTTATGAGCACGCGCGTGCATGTGAAAGGAGCGATGTGCAATCTCTTTGGTCAGCTTCCAAGACCCCAACTCCCACCGCAGGAGTGGAAGTAAATCCAACACGACGAGACGGAACTATTTTCCCCCGTCATCAAGTGTCGGTTTACTTTTGGGCATTAATAGAGCGAGGGAATATGAGGGGAGAAGTAATCCCGCCTCATTAATGGCGAGTGATTTGGAAGTGATTTACCACGGAGAATGGAGAAATTAGTGGCTATCACGCCGCCCCTAATCCTTCTTCGCCGCCCTGAGTCCTTTCATCACTCGACTGACTGTGTGCTTGCGTGTGTGCGTGGATGGGGGAATTAGCGGCAGGGCCGGGAAAGCGGCGAGCGCATCACGTGGGCGATGGCACTCCGCGGGAGGCTTTGGACCGCTTCTGTCATCTTCGGTGGGCCACTCTTTGTCAGTTAAATCACTCTCAGGGGGTCCCACGCCCGCCTCTCCGTTTCTATCCCTCCTCAGCAGCCTCACATTAATATTTAAATCTTCCTTATTAGTTTAGTTTGCATTAAGATTTGTCACATGGACACTGACGTGCACACCCATTTCCAATCTAAAATTCTAAAATAATCACCTCTTTTTTTAAAATTAACGAACAGAGGATCAAAAGATGATGACAAAACTCATAACACGTACCCAATCCAATCAGTTATGAGGGAAAGAAAGGCTTTTTTATCGATTTTTATTCAGAGTATATACTTGAATAAAACCAAAATTGAGACACTTTGGATTTTCCAAATGAAATTCAATTATCTATTTTGAAATGCAAGGTGCATTGGGCTTATCTGGTTTATATACATTTATAATACAATTATAATTGAAATATTGGAAATGACAGTTTTAAAAACAGTCAAAATGCTATTAGACGCAACAAACAATCGATATGACCCACGGCCTCAGAAATATACTAGCATCCAAAGTCTAGCAGCGACCACGAGGACCTGTGGCACGGTCTCTGGGTATAACGTGAATGATGGGATAGAGAATCGCAGACGAGGAAAGTGCACATGCTTAGAATCTCCTTATCCAAGTAAAAGTGTCCCCTTAGTTCCATGAATTTCCGTTTTTAAGTGAGATGTAAACTCGACGGGAATGGTAGATTAAATTGTGAGTTGTTGATAAATCATGATGCTTGGTTATGCGACTTGATCAAAAGTCTGCTTTTGCATGCCACGTTATATTTTTTATTACGTTGCAAGTGGCTCAAGATTTTTTTAAACAATGCCGAAAGTCAGCAAGGACTATACCTATGAGTGAGAATAGTGTCTTGGGCGCAGAATTTTAAATCACGCTCTATAGAAATAAATGGTGGCAAGAAGTTCCGGCAGGTGTCCAGAAAATACTCCCTTGTCCTTTAACATGCAGGAAAGAAACTTTGACGATTTCCTTTGATTTTTCGGTGTATATTAGGGATGGTAGCGTGGGTTCAGTGAAGATGGATATGATTCCGCCGGCGAGCGTTGTTCATCAGCCGGCCCTTTTGTCGTGACTCTGACCACAGCGGGCGGCCCTTTTAATGAGAGTGGAGGAGGATCAGGCGGTGTCCTCGGAATTGGCGCGGGGACGCCCTTGTTGGCTGGGGCAAAGGGGGACAGGTCATTCAACGCGGCAGTTTTTAAACGCTAAACTCGGACTGCCATATCCATCACGGCGAGCGGAGCCCGACCATCAAGAGGGGGGCAGTATATATATTTCCGCCCTCGGAGCGAGAGAATGCGAGATGTCTCTGCTCCCCCGGTGACACATTAACAGAGAAATGATTCATAAATATTACGCTCTTGCATAAATAAGCTCCGACAAATTACGAAGCCACTTCTGGGTAAATTAATTAAATTGCTTTCCAAAACTGGGACAGCAAAATAATTCGAATTTGAATTCGTTAATGTAGGCAATATTTTGACATTAAGTCGGATAAATGATATTAATATTTACACTACATTCTTATAGCTGATATGATTTCGCTTTTTCGACTAAGGTTTCATATATAATTTATAAGGCAACTTAATCATCAGCATTTCGCATTCTTCATGCGATTAAAATAAAATAAAATGAGAGATGTACGTGGCACTTAGTTTCATTGTTAATTAAAACTATGTCTCTTACTCAGTGCCACCAGCTGCTTTAAATAAATAAACAATAAAAAACAATAAATTAGCAATAAAATCGTTTTTGGTACAGAGTAGTACAGCTTTCTAGTTTGTGTAAAATAAAATTTATTCGGAATTTCCAGCCAAAATTAAAACATGAGTACGTTAAATAACATTACCAACGGATCATTAATCAGCATTCGAACCCATTGAAAAGTGTTTAATTATTTTTTAATTTATTAGAACGCATTGTAGTAATTGGGATACGCAGTGATATTATTGTCAGGAATAAATTACGGGATTAGACTGATGAGTATCTCCTTTTTCTGAGAATTTCCTCAAATTAAATGGTTGCGACAGGAAAACTAATTACATGAAGTCTTTATCAAGTTATTATCTTCAATGAAGAATGCAAGCTCCAATTGGGTGGGGTGGTACAGTGGGTATAAAGATTGTCTAATAATAGGTGACTCCAAGGTTCAAATATTGGCTGCGCCTTAATTTATACCCAACTGAACCCTGCAAGAAAGGTACAAGATATTTCTAGGAAACCGGTTACCTTAAAGAAATTGATCCCCCACTCTTAATATGCGAATTATACACAACTTAGGGCCCGGCCCAGACACGCTCTCCTATCGAGTAACCTCCCGTTCGATGATTGCCGTTACTTCTAAAGTAAGAATGAAAAGTTTTGAGAACCCGCCTCATGCAATTCGCCCACCATATCCTCCATAGAAATAAAACTTCCACTTTCTAAAACTCTAAAATATGAGATTACATGATACGAGAAAGCTCCATGGGTAACGTTCTAGTTAATATTTACGAGAGAGAGATGGAAAAACTGGCCGACGGAGAAGGCTGCTGGTTCTGAAACCTTGCAAAAGCGGTCGCTGATACGTGAGGGCGCAGAAGATTTACTAACGGCCTACTTGGACATTTAGATTTATCATGTCTCCTGCGGAATCACTGGATAAGTTCCAGTGATAGATATTTATCTAACAGGAGCCACGTTAATATTTTTCCGGAAACGTTTTGTGACATTTTTCACGAATATTTCCTCCTATTAATCATTCAAGCACAAAATGCATCGATTTCATCTAACGCGATAATAAGAAAAAGCAGCGAGTAAAGATAAAACGGGAGGAAGAAAAGGGGGTAAAGTAAACGAGATGAGGGATAAATGTTTAATAACACAAATGATACCGTAATTACGAAGAGGGAGTAACTTTATTGAAAAAAATAATTACCTGCATGCTGTGCTTGTGAGAACGTCTTTGAGATTGGGTTACACTTGAGTGACGTTGCTCGCTAGCGTGATAGGATCTCGGTTGAAGGTTACTACTAGGTATATAGTGAGTGGACAAGGAACTTTGGACTTTAAAAGCACCAATGAAAATTATAATTATTCCCTGCCTCGAATACATTTGATTGGCACAAATCAAGTGGTTGAATGCAATTTTTCAGGGCTAAATAACGTTTTGTTCCTCTCACTGCCTTGTTATTTTCAGTGAAAAACGAAGAAGATGGGGAAGAGATATCACCAGTCACTATGGTATCATTTGTAGATCTGACAATGAGTTCTGCAAAGTGACTAATTCTACCAGGGTATTCTCACGCCCTCTCCGTCAGCTTTTGGGTTGTCCAAATTGGAAAATTCTCATCTTTCCCGCGTTAAAAAAAGCATTGTCGTTTGGAATCTGTATATTAAGTGTTAAAAATCTTTTATGTGGGGTGTGGGAATAAGATTGGAATATTGTCAAGGCAATATATTTGGAAGTGCTATGTTGCATTAAAATCTGCGATTCCTAAAACCGAACCGAAAAATTTTTTTTTTTGCTACGCACTAAAAGTGTTAATTACCTTCCATTATATCTTAGAGTGGAAAACGATTGAAAGCTAAAGAATTGAATTGAATAATTGAATTGAACAGAGTTATGCAGAAAAGTTTTATTATTGCGCATGATACTGCTTCCCTCCGCTAGCACACAACCAAATTCACCAGACTGCTAATTTATTGTAACTGTACGCTTTTTTTATTCTCTGTAATGAAATGCACGAATTAACTAATAACCAACGGTACCCCCCAGCAGAGGACTTAATTGGGGTTACCAAATGCCTCCGTTCATTTTTATTTATGGACATGCAGGTTTGATAAGTACCTATGGATGCAATAAAACATTCATTCAATTCCGCTCCCTCGCGTCTCTGCGATTTTTCTAGGGGTCGCTTCCCCGGACCCAAACAGTCGCGACGGTTGCGACGAAATGCGTCAACAGTTCGAAGGCCGAGCGGTCGCTCCCAACACCCGATCCTCGTCCCCCTGGACCTTCTCAGATCAGAATGTGTGCTTGGACAACGGTTCTTGCTTCTTTTTAATCAGATGCATAATTCACTGAAAATAGAATGTGACGAATAATATAATCACTAAACATTGAGCTTATTTGTGCAGCTTTTAAAATATTTTGAGATTGTCTCAATCCGCGATTCGTGTTGAGTTACTAACGCATTAGTGGTTTAAAAAATGGTAAACTGACCGTTATTGACCGATATTTCGTAGACTAAATTGATTTTTTTCCAAAAATAAGGGGAAACAAAATGAATATTTTTAGTTCAAACAGGTATTTGGAGTACCACTGGTAAATACGTTTATCCATTGTAAACATAGACTTAAAATGAATTTTCCGAAGCTGAAACATAAAATGTATTAATATGTGAATCTAACACTGGAATTCTGTGAATAGGCATCTTTTATTCTCACAAAACATTGAAAACTGTTAGTGCAACGTTAGTTAATGATTTCCGAAATACGACCGTATCTCATTTAGGTATATTCCTACGCTAGGTTATGGCTACCTAATTCCCCATGTTAACCTATGTTTTGCCGAAATTTTTTAAAACTAGTAAAATTTCAACCTGATATTTTGAGAAAAATAGCGTACTCCACCATTGAATTTAACTTTATTTTCATTAGGTACCAGTAGAGAAAGCACCTAAGATGACGGAAGAATACAATTTCCGAAAAAGGGGATACTCAATATGGGAATATTATAGGTTAAGCTTTAGACTAAATTTAAAATTGAAAAGTTAATTTTGCAGAGTGCTTGCTCCACCATAGCATTAAAAAAATTGCATCTTCTCCTATTTCGGCGTATAACATTAACACACGGCACATAACATATAATCGGAAGAATTGAATTTCTGTGTAGCTAGTGCCTCTTGGTACAATGCCGTCCGTATTACACTGCTAGTATTTTTTTTATTTTCTAGCCGAGAGTTTTAAGAAGTCATTGCGGGGTCTACCGAGAAAGGAAACTGTGTCTGTTTAAGGCCAAAGGGCAATTGGAATATGTGAAATTAATATGGCCTCGCCTTCTGCGCATTCTTTGAAAGCGATAGATGCGTGGCCAACTCCGCGAATTGACACCCATGTACTTTGATTTGATGCATTTAACCATCGTGGAATTTCGGCGGCATCGAATTACCAGACGGATTTTCAGCCGCAAAGACATTTAAAGTATGATGGAGAGGCATGCTTATAAATTTTAAGAATAGAAGTTAGCCGTCCCACCACGGCCACACACCATATCATCTAATTTGCGCGACAAATTGTATAAGATGAACTCGATAGTTTCAGGCATAACTTTGTGGAAATCCATGATCACGAAATAATGAAAACTT